>APFE030409774.1:0-10062 GCA_000404065.3 Pinus taeda | reverse complement strand
GGTCTAGTTTTGACCATTTATGAGCAGTTTTTAATGGAGAAGTTATGGGAGATGATGTAATCAGCTGACCTTGTTCCTTTAGGAAGTGAAGCAACACTTTTAGGGACTTAGGAGCCCTCAATTTATGGACATTTATGATTGGGGTTGAAGTGCCCAAAATTGTCTATAACAGTTGCCCCCTAAAGCATGAAGTCGTTAATCTTTTTGATGTCGGGTGAAATGATTTACTATGAGGATCCGAAGTTTTTTCGAGCTGGGAGGTGACCTGTAATAAGATACAATACAATACATCATTTTGACAACATTTTTTCATGATCTAACTGAGGCGGGCATTCCCATGCTTAGCTTTATAAATTCATTTTCATGTACATAGGATAGACAATCGTCTGTGTGGAAGACTGATGATTTGGACTCATCATCCTTTGATTTGGATGATCATTTGTTCGGCAATGATGTACACTTGATGTCTTTATATTCCTGAATTTATCGCATCCCGAATGGATGAAACTAGATCCAGGGTCTTCAAAACGCGTTCAATCTTCACTCGGAGTACAAGTCGATCCATATGAAAAATGTTCTGGAGTCGAACATGGAAAGACATCGCTTGATTACCAGCCAATGATGTAAGTTGTTAACAGGCGTGAGAGGAATCACCAATAGTACATTCATAAATACATATATATAGAGGTACATGGAAGATCTCAAAATGATATACTCTATAAAGAGTCATAGCACACACAGTGCTATAGACTAGATACCTGACCAAGGTAATCTAATCAGGTGGGACTAAGGCATACTCAATTTTTAGCCACTGTAAGTACCACTAGACATTTAAGCTCTAACACCAACCCATGGATCTAGGTGTGTATCCAAGTTCATAGCTCCATGACCAACACCACCCTCCCTACTTCTGGATCTAGACATCAACACATAGGTCAGCCAGATGTCCTCCCAACTATCTTGTTGCCAGAAGATGCTTCATCTCTCCTTATCAACTAAATCAGATATATATCCACCAACATGCTTCAAACATTCAAACTTTTTATGGAGATATTATGCACAATCAAAACCCCAATCAATAATAAACCTTCAAGTATATATACAAGTAAACACAAACCTTCGGTATCCTCAATCATTCTAATGCTACTTATATCATCATCAATTTATCCAAATACAACTTGTTGGAAACTTTGTTCTTTCATTTCTTTAGTAACGCCAAATACAACCTCACTACTTCTCAAATATATTTTTTGCAAATCCATCTGTAGTTATTTCATTCATACTTTGATTTCATTTTATCTTCAATTTATTCACTATGGCTATCATAATATGCCCTCCCTATTAACTGGGGAGATATACCCTTTCTTCTATCCATTCTCCCTCTCAACTTAGGGAGAATAACAACATCGAATACACTTCATTATTTCTCATTTCATCAAGGTTATCTTGATCATCATCAGTCTTATAGCTTCCTTCATCATGCTCATCATTATTATCATGTTCAATTACGAACAACATCTTGAAGATTATGTACCTGCAAAAATTTAATCGAAAGTACGACAAAATACAAATAGAAGAATGAAGTTAACTACATCAAAATCATTTCTTTAGAATGGAAACATAAAAAAATTCAAGCTTTAGACATCAAATACCTAAACCCAGTTAGATTCATCATTAACAAGGGTCACATATTTTATATACTAGACTTCAACAACTTGTTAGGGCTTTATCACAAACCCTAGTGTCCATATTTGAGACACAAAGCCTTAGCTATTAACAACTCAATCAAGATATCAATTCAATCATATTAATATACATCTAAGGTTTACAACAATATGGTCGCACTCTACTAGGGTTTGTTGCAAACCCAAAACTAAATCACAATAATCGAAAACAATATACTTCTAGGGTTTCATTATCATGCCCTGGAATATCAATCTCTACTAGGGTTTTGTTACAAACCCTAGATTTCTAAAACATGAATATCAACAATTAAGTTAACATATTAGCATGTCATATCTAGGGTTTCATTCCTTATATCAATTTCTTTCTATCTTGTAAAGCCTAGATGCAAACATCAAATAACAATTTTGACCAGGCTAGTGTTTCAATCATACAGAAGAATATACACCTAGGGTTTTATTTCTAGGACCTTACCTCAGCTATTGCAAGGGTTTTTGTTTATAAACCATAATTCACCAAACCCTAAATATATAGGGTTTCAGTATATAACCTAGAAATTAACAACAAACCCTAAAGAGTTATGGTTTTACCATGCATTACCAAAACCCTAAACTTCAAAATAATATGATTTCATCATATGTTCTAGACTTTATTAGCAAACCATAAGACTAGGGTTTCATAATCAACATTAACATGCCCTTATCATCAAGAGGTTTAGGGTTTTATAGTGAACCCTAAAGGTTAAACAATGTAAACTATTAAACGGGAACAATACCGAGTACCCATTTTTTTGAGGTGGCAAAAAATCATCCAATTTTGAAAAGTGTTGATTCAGAATACGCATTTTTAGCATAATTCTGACACTTTAAATTTTCTTATGTATCAAGTATGAGCATTTTTTTTAAATGTTAATGATTTTCATATTGATTTTGAAGTGTTGATGCAACATCAACCTCTTTTTTTTAAGGACTTATTTTTGACACTTTAAATTTTCTAATGTATTAAGCGTGGATATATTTTTTTAAATGTTGGTGATTTTCATGCAGATTTTGAAAAGCATCAACATTTTTTAAGGCATATTTTGGACACTTTAAATTTTTTTATGTCCTAAGTGTGCACAATTCATTTTTAAATGTTGATTATTTAACCATTTTTCAAGTTGATTGATTCCTCTTTTTGTTTTTCGTCCTAAAATATTAGTTTTTTAAAGGTTTTCCAAACATGTGGTTTTTGTTTTTCTTGGCAATGTTTTTTTATAAAGAAAAAAATTATTTTTTTTTGCAAAGTTTAAAAAAAATAATAATAACATTAATATTTCGAGGTTAGGATTTTTTATATATTTATGTATTGTTAATTAATACTTCAATACACATAAAATAATTGTCATTAAAAAATAATAATTTAAACACTCGGCGAAAAATACATATTTTGCATATAAATATACTTAAAAAAATACGTATCTTAAGAATTTTGTTAAGATGACATGTTTAATAATAAAATAATTATAAAAAATTAATAAAATAATTGGAAAAATTAACAAATTTTATGGAATTTTATATCAAAAAATGATGACTTTAGAAGATTTTTTTTCAAAAAATGAATTTAGATGCAATTTAATTAAAAATTAACAAAATAAAATTGTTAAAAAAAATAAAACATAAATTTTAAAACCAATCAAAAATTTATCAACAAAATAAATAAATAAAATTACTTAAACATTAATAAAATTAGAAACACAAAATAACCATGAGAATAAAAAAGTATTAAAACAATTAAAAAAATAATATTGAAACTTTTTTTTTATTGAAAAAAACATTAAAAAAAATTGGAAAAAAAACCTTAATTTTTTTTAAATAATTAAGAAAATCATAAAATAAATAAATAAACCAAGGCCCCTCGGGCCTTGGGAGGGCAAGTTCGATTCCCAGAATCGGGAAATAATCAACCCTTTCCCACCTAGGGCCTGGGGCTTGTGGGCCCTTGGGGTTGGTGAGGAGGGCGGCCAGGGAATTGCACACAACCCTTCCCCCCTCGTCGTCGCTTTCCTCTGCCCAAGCTCGAGCCCCTACGAGCCTGAAATCAGCTTTGCCCCACTTAGGGCCCATGGGGCCTTTAGCCTAAGCAAGGGGAGGGGAGTTGTGCATTGCCTTTGTTTCCCCAATGCAGGCTTGAGGCCCCACGGGCCTTGGGCAGAGGCAAACTCTTGCTACCTACCTAGGTTTGTGACTCCACGATTCTTAATTTTTTTAAATGTTTTATTATATTTATTATTAAATATTTTAATATTTTTTAAAATTTTTAATGTGTTTTTTGAATGTCTTTTTTTTCAATTTATTTATTTATTGTTATGCTCTTAACCTGCAAGACGATGCCAGAATACCAAATATGCGAAGAAATATATCCAGAACATAGAATAGTGAGAAATAACAACAAGTATTTTATTATTCAAAAAGCAATGTTCACTTGCCTCTTCAAGGGGGCAACCTCCAATAGAGCAGGGCTCGATTACAAAATAAGACATGATGCTCCTCGAGGGGAGTCTCTATCCTTTATATAGGATTCATACATGCAATACTATGAGGCAATACCATGGTTCTTATTAATACCATCTATCTAATACCATGGCCCATTTGCAACTAATTTTGGTCCCTTCATTAAATGTGGGTTAACCACTTACAATTATTAATATGGGATTTATTGACTCTTTACTTAACTATAACTATGATTCGATCCTATTACATAAATAAGGGGGTTAGGGTGGGACCCTAACATGCCCTCCCCCATAAGAACAACCTTGTCCTCAAGGCTGAAGCTGCGGAAACTGCTGAAGAATAGTGGCTGGTTCCCAGGTTGCATCTTCCGGAGAAGTGTCTTTCCACTTGACGAGGACTTCCTTGATCATGCGGCCACGTAGGTGCCTTTCTCGTGTATCAAGAACCTGTTCAGGTTGGAGTCAGATTGATCCTTCTTCATCTAGTTCAGGTAGATTGGTCTGAATTCTGCAATTGTTCCCAATCACTTTCTTGAGGCATGAGACATGGAAAACTGGATGGATTTTTGCAGTGGGTGGCAAAGCGAGCTTGTAAGAAACTTCTCCAATGCGCTGAAGTACTTGATACGGTCCGTAGAATTTTGGAGATAGTTTCTGAAAACCCTTGTCTTTGAGTGATGTTTGCTTATATGGTTGCAGCCTCAAAAATACCTGATCCCCTTCTTGAAATTGGCGTTCTAAGCGATGTTGATCTACCTGTTGCTTCATACGATTTTGAGCTTGATGAAGATTCTCTCTAAGGTGAGCCAGCATGGTTGTACGGTTCTGTACGAGTTGATCCACTGCTTGTACCTTCGAGCATCCCTTGATATAAGAAGTAGGGGAAGAAGGGAGTTGACCATAAATTGCTTCATATGGAGTCATTTTGGTGGTGGCATGATAGTTGGTGTTATACCACCATTCAGCTAGAGGTAACCACTGTACCCAGAGATGTTGCTTTTCTGAAGTGAAACACCTAAGGTCTGTTTCCAGACATTTGTTGACTGCTTCGGTTTGACCATCAATTTGTGGATGATAGGAAGTATTGAGTTGTAGTTGGGTACCTTATAGTCGGAAGAGTTCCTACCAAAAGTTACTGGTGAAAACTGGGTCATGATCAGACACAATGGAAGTGGGCATGCCATGCAATTTGAAGATCTGATCCATGAAAGATTGAGTGACCAAAGTCAGTGTAAAAGGGTAGGGTAGGGTGCAAAAATCAGCATACTTAGAAATTCTGTCCACAACCACCATGATGACTGACTTGTTTCCTGACTTTGGAAGACCCGTAATGAAATCCATAGAAACTTCCATCCAGATTGAGGCCAAGATGGACAATGGTTGTAGTGTGCCTGGGGATTTGACTGTTTCTCCTTTGTGGCGCTGACAGACGTCACATTCAGCAACAAAAGTAAGAATGTCCTTTTTCATGCCAGTCCAAAAAAAATATCTGCGAGTGCGAGAATATGTCTTCTGAAATCCTGAATGTCCTGCAATGGGAGATGAGTCCAACTCCGCCAAAATGCGGCTTTTGAGGGTGGATGTTGGTGATATTACGACTCTGTCCTTGTAGCGAAGAATCTCATCCTACCACGAGTAGCCCGTTGTGGAATTGGGATCCACCTGCAATTGATTAATGAGTTGGGAGAGCCAGGGATGTGAAAACCACTCCATGCTGGCCTCTTCAATCCATTCTGGAATGGGAAGGGAAATTGCGAGCATGGTACTTTCCTCCTCAAATTGGCGGTATAACGCATCTGCTACAATATTTTCGCACCCTTTCTTGTAAATTATCTCATAATCATATCCCAACATTTTGGCGAGCCATTTATTTTGTTGTGGTGAGAATAGGCGTTGCTCCAAAAAATATTTAAGGCTTTGATGGTCAGTGCGGATTTGGAAACATCGCCCCAACAAGTATGGTTGCCAGGTATCTACTGCATGTAAGATGGCCATCATCTCCTTCTCATAGGTAGATTGCCCCAAATTCTTCCCACTTAGTTGTTGGCTTGTGAAGGCCAAGGGGTGACCTTCCTGCATTAAGACTGCCCCAATACCTGTACCCGAAGCATCACATTCAATCACAAAAGATTTGGTGAAGTCGGGTAGTGCTAAGACTGGAGTGGAACACATGGCATGTTTGAGAGATGTAAAGGCCTGTTGTGCTTCATCATTCCAGAGGAATGAATTTTTCTTGATGATTTGAGTAAGGGGCCTAGCAATGCAACCATAATTGTGGACAAATTTGCGATAGTAGCCTATGAGACCCAAAAATCTTCTCAGGCTCTTCAATGTCTTAGGTTGAGGCCAATCCTGCATGGCCTGGATCTTTTTGGGGTCCACCCTGACACCTTCACGCCCCACAATGTGGCCCAAATACTCAACTTATTCCATGCCAAAAGAACACTTGGATATCTTGACAAATAATTTATGCTTGCGGAGCAGTTGCAAGAGCAGATCTATATGCTGAAGATGTGCAGCCCAAGTGTGATTGTAGATGAGGATGTCATCAAAGAAAACAAGGACAAATTTTCGGAGATATGGTTTGAGCAGGTGGTTCATAAGGCTCTGAAAAGTGGATGGGGCATTACAAAGACCGAATGGCATGACCAAGAACTCATAATGGCCTTCATGAGTTCAGAAAGCAGTCTTTGGGATGTCTACTTCTTTCATGCGGATTTGGTGGTAGTCGGAGCGAAGGTCAAGCTTAGTAAAGAATTGAGCCCCATTTAGTTCATACAACAAATCATCAACAACCGGAATGGTAAAGTTATCTTTGACTCTCAACTTATTAAGGGCCCTGAAGTCTGGACACATACACCATTCCCCATTTTTCTTGAGCACCATGACCACCAGCGATGAATAAGGACTAATGCTGGGACGAATGATGCCTGCTTCCAAGAGTTCCTTGATTATTTTTTCTATTTCATTCTTTTGGGCAAACGGATATCTATATGGCCACACATTTGGTGGTTGGGCCCCTGGGACCAAAGTAATGCTATGATCATGTTCCCCTCTCAAGGGTGGAACCTCATGAGGCTTGTCAAAGACTGGGAGATGGTTGTTTAAGATCTGTTGTATCTCAGGATGAATATGAACAAGCTTGGGTTCGTAGGCCTGGATGGCATTAAATTGAGCTATGACTCCATGGTGGCCCTTTTTTAACAATTTTTCCATCTGATGTGAGTTGATGATATAGGGAGCTCCCGCCTGGAGTCCGCGGAGGGTATGTGTGTGGTTGTTCTTCTTAAAGCTCATATATAACTCCTGGAAATCCATTGTGATTAGGCCAAGTGTGCGAAGCCATTTAGCACCGAGGACAATGTCACACCCTCCCATGTGTATGGCAAACACGTGGGTCTTTAATTGATAATCCCCCATTTGAAGTTTGACATTTTCATAGCGGCCTTCACATTTCATTGTTCCCTCATCAGCAATTTGGACTTGGAAGTTAGAAACTACTCAGACAAAACAATGCATTGTTTCCGCGACTCTTTGATGCATAAAATTATGTGTACTTCCACTATCAATCAAGACTACTACTGGTTGATGCTTAATAAAACCTCTGATTTTTAGAGTTTGAGGCAAAGAAATCCCTGCCAAAGCATGCAGCGAGATAATTGGTTCTTCAAGTACATTGTCCTGCTAGTTGTCCTCTTCTTCCTCCTCTGGTTGCTCAAGTGGTGGAGCTTCCTCCGATGCGTTGTGATCAGTAGCATCAATTTGAAAAAATATGGGCCCCTTGCATTTATGCCCGGGGGAGTATTTCTCATCATAGTAGTAACATAATCCTTACTTTCTTCTTTCTGCCATTTCTGCTGATGACACCTTTTGAAACTTGAGTGTCTGGGTAGTGCTTTGAGCATGTGGGGGGCAACCCTTGGCGATGAAATTTGGCCGATTGGACTGGGCTACCAATGCACGTTTGACTTCACGAGCTATCCTGCAAGCCTGCTGCCATGAGATAGGGTGGTGCAGTCGGACGTGGGCTTGTATGGCTTCTTTGAGACCACTGACAAAACATTCCGTGTAGAACTCATCTTGTACACCTCTAGTGCGGAAAGCTAAGGCTTCAAAGGCTGCAATATATTCATTCATTGTTCCTATCTATCTGAGCTTAGTGAGACTGCCCAAAAAGTTAGAGTCATGGTCATAAGATATTTTTTGAATGTATCCCACGTCAAGGGCCTTCCATAGCAATGTTGATGCCATTTTCACCATTGCCAACTTTCATTGTCCAAGTACATGATACCCACACTAAGCTGAGTCGCATTATCCACGATGTAATTGAGTGTGAAATATTGCTCCATTTGTGTTATCCATGCGACCGAGTTAGAGCCATCAAATTTATACATGTCCAACTTGGGAGGTCACGGATGGGATGGTTGGGGGGTGCCAAAGAGGTGAAGGGAGTGGCTAGACTCACCCTCATTGTTTTTATTGCCAATATATGCCTCCTCGCATGCCTCCACCTTCCCCTTAGAAAGTGCTGTAGTTATTGCCTTCAGCTGCTCTTGGATTTCTTTCAAGGAAAATTCAAGGTTGTCCATCCTCTCATTCGCCATAGTTTGAGCTCTAGTTTGTACCATGCTCCAAGCCAATTTACTTGAAATTTGGGACCGCTCGAATTTTTTGGCACCAACAATTGAATGGTACCACCTTGCTCAGCTCATCGTCCTGATTCTTATGGGCTAAGTCACCAATAAGCACCCCAGGGGGTTCTCAGACTCGTTTTTTTTTAACTCCTTGCTTGGGAATACTACAGTGGCCGAATCCCCGAAATGTCAATGATGCCAAAAGTCCTGCGAAAGTCACGCCCAGCTATAGGAACCCACACAACTACTCAGATCTGGATGGTGGATCTAATGGATCTAAGAGATCTGAATGGCTGATCGGATAGATCTGAACATGGAACATATTTTTGTTGCGGATTTGATGGATCTAATAGATCTGAATGGATGTTCTGATAAATCTAAACTACGGAACTGATTGTTGCTGCTGCTGCAAAACCCCACTTGCAAGATCTGATCTGGCAGAGATTATGTGTGATCCAGAGATAGAGAAGGGAACTATGGTCTCAAGGAGTGTCAGGTGCTACAGATCGCAATATACATAAGGGTCTGATAGTAGTACTCGGCCCAATTTTTCAGGGCACTAACCAAGGAGGATCAACCATATCCTTAGCTGTACAACTCGACTACCCTATCATAGGGGCGAGTAATCTCTCCGAGTGTTGTTCTCGATGTACTGTAGCAACAAGACGACTGACGGTTTATCTATGGCGAGGTTTCAAGGGAGCTAAGGGGCTTCCGATATACCTAGAGGGTACTTGGAAGACAGTCTATGCGCGGTTTTGTCTAATGCGCTACTACTCGAAGGGGTACCCACAAGGGTTACAAGGGATTCCAACAAGCATGACCACCTCTTGTATTTCCTGCATGCATGCCTCACCAAATCCGCAGGTTTATGCGCTCAATGACAGATCCCGTGGTTTAAAGACGCTGGAACACTTCTCTAACCAAAAGAAAAATGCTAAAAAATGAAGATCCCACCGACTCTGGAAAGCGCTCTGATACCACTTGTTATGCTCTTAACCTGCAAGACAATACCAAAATACCAAATATGTGAAGAAATATACCCAGAACATAGAACAGTGAGAAATAACATCAAGTATTTTATTATTGAGAAAGCAATGTTCACTTGCCTCTTCGAGGGGGCAACCTCCAATAGAGCAGGGCTCGATTACAAAATAAGACATGATGCTCCTCGAGAGGAGTCTCTATCCTTTATATAAGATTCATACATGCAATACCATGGGGCAATACCATGGTTCTTATTAATACCATCTA
>APFE030409771.1:41324-84648 GCA_000404065.3 Pinus taeda | reverse complement strand
AGATGACTGTGTTTTTTCTGAATCTTGTGAGTAAACCACCTTTGAACCATCAGCAGTAGATTTCATTACTATTACTCAAAATTCATAACCTTATGCTCTGACTTCCTTTAGTAATGGAATGACTCTTTTGACCTATGTTATTGAGTGAATTGTGTTTGTTTAAGAACCTTATTTGTCTCAGCTTTCATGTCAAGAAACCTTGCCATTGAATTTATTGACTTGTTGACTCCATAGCCCAATTGTAGCAAGCCTTCATCTTTTCAACCTACAAACACACAAACCAAGATAGAGTTAGTCATCTATATTATCATTAATCAATATCATTAACCCTTGAGAGAGCCCTGTTAGGCTGAGGAGGCTAAGCCTCAGCCAAAATATTGGCTTGCAATAGTTACTCAAAGTCTTCCTAATCAGCAGCCTATTAGGGTCTGGTTTTGTGATAACAGCTTAATGAGTGCACAAACATTTCATGATATTCTACACACAAAGAGCTTTTCAATGGCATAAGAATCACGTCAATTAGAGTTTGTATGGAAAACTTATGCCACTCAGAAGTTGACCTTCTTATTTTCACACCTATAGTTCGAGAGGATGCCGCGTCAGCCCCATTATTGATGGAAAGGGGGCTAGCCACGTGTTCGTGATGTAAAAGACTCTATAAGAGTCTATTTTTAACTATAGTTAAGAATTGATGTGGTCAAAAAACCACTAGTAGGCTATCAGGTTTTGTTATAACCAAGCCACTAGGAGATAGAGGCATTCCATTCTTTCGAGAGAATTTTGTTCCATAGTTGAGAAAATATAGCCAAGAGAGATAGGTGGTAAAGAACACAAAGAGGATCTGTGCACTATAGCAGCCCACGGGCCACATACATTACTTCTTTGTATTTGCAGCCATATTTCCAGACAGAGAAAGAGAGAAAAGTAGCCTCACCTTCCAACTGGGTTTTATCCTGAAAGAGTTTCCCAAAGAGCATATCTTGTGTATTATGTGTGTGAGCTTATTTTTTCATTCTCTACTTTTCTGCTTGATTTACTTTTACATGCATGCACTAATTATAGTTAATTTTATAGATCTAGAAATTAAATAAAATTGTAATAGTGTAGAATCTCAGATTTTTAATTTAATATTATCATATATGTTGTGACAAATTGTCTAGTGGAAAATCCACGGCAACTTACGGATCACAAGTACAAATCCTTGGGAACCCGATTGAGAACAACTAATTGAACTTGGTTGATTAACACCACTAGAACTACCTTTAACCCTATGCAATAACTGAACTATAATGAACTTATGTACCTTAGAAAATATAAGATCGGGACTTTCATATGGTACCAAGGGAAGGTTAGGAAGAGGAGTAGTCATGCTGCTACCTTGCGGGATTTTATGTTTCGATACTGAATCATCCTCAAATAAAATTTGTATCATTTCAAAATGAAAATTGTCATCTACTAGTGTATGCTCATCTGGTAACAAAATCAGATGGACAGTTGGCTCAGGCATCTGAAATTCTTCTTATTCCTCATATACTCAAGTAGCTACTTCTAAACTCTCTACTTCACTTTCACTCGCAGCTCCTATTTTTCCATAACAATAACCTTCTTCCACATTTCTTATCTGCAACTCCGAAGTCTCCATTTCCTCATTTCACATAGTCAAACTTCTTGCAACGTTGCCTATGCACTACAATTCCCTTCTCCAAACCCTAACTTCCCGTAACTTCCTTTCCTGCCACTCTTCAACTATTCTTTGCCTCCTCAATGCTCTGAAATCTCTCTCCTTCTGCAACTCTTCTTGATTCGTGATAATAGCTCCTTCATTCTCCCACACATGCATGAAATTCCCCTCCTAATCCATTCCCCCATTACTAAAAATTTAAGCCACCATTTGAGTTAGATAGTTGCGAATGAACGCATTCTCCTTTTATTGTTAAAATAGTAGAGCCTAATTACAACAAAAATTCTCCATTACAACTTGCGGCAGATTACAAACTTATGGTCAATATTACAATTCAAAACAAATCATAAGATATCCCAATCTGCATATAAGCAGTCGTTCTCCTAAATAATCCAGATCCCTAACATTACAACAAAATCTAAACTCTACAGAGTAGTTCAACCTTTATAGTTATGTCCAAACTCCACAAAATTGGCTAAAAACCATGTTTCTCAATGCTCTTCATCCTCTTTTATAGTATTTCTCTCTTTATTTAGTCTTTGTTCCATTGCTCATTTGATTCATGGTTTTCCAATACCTAGGGCCATTACCTTGGTTCTTTGTTGACTGTATCAAAATCAGCTCTAGCTTCTTCGGTGCGCGCCCTTATTTTCTATTGTGAAAGTCCCAAAAAAAGTATTCCACTGCCGCTTTGATTTTTTGGTGCTCTCTTTCTTGTAGCTTTTCCCAAAATGTCCTCCGCAACTGTTATTCCTTCAAAAAAGAAGGCCTGAACAAACCATGCACCATTCAAACAATAAATCCAAAGACAAACTTAACAGTCTAACCATATATTCAATAGTACATGTCACATATGCATAAAACGTATCTTGGGTTGAAGCTGGAGTTGGGAAAATGAGTTAGGGACAATAACTCTTCACCTAACTAGATGAGTTGCAGCCAGTTTTCACTTACAATTTTCACCCCCGAGCTAAATTCTAGAGACCGAGTGTTTAAAATGAAACAAGAAAATCCCAATTTAATTTGTCCTTGAATTAAATTAGGAATTAAAGTGTAATTCCAATTATCATGATAACTTGTAATAGTTAACTAAGTTAATTTGTCCTAGTTAACTTAGTTAATTCAAGTTGAGGGTCTAACTAGAGTCATGTAGAGTGTCTCCTACAATTAGTAGCACTAGTCGAGTTTATTTTGAGTTGTAATTATTTAATTCAGTCCAACTGAGTTAAAGTCAGTAACACTACTTCCAACTGATGGAGGAATTAGCGGGAGATCAGATACAGTGGAGTGTAACCAGCAATAGTGGGGTGTAACCAATAGCAGTGAGATGTAACTTACTGTAGTGGGGTGTAACCTGTAGTAGTGGGGTGTAACCTGCAATAGTGGGGTAGAACCTGCAATTATTAGTAAATTGAAGATTCACTCATAATTAACTCATGCATGTCAGATCAAAGAAATACCCAGTTGAGATTGGAGTTCAGGGATAGTGTACTATCAGTTGTATAATCATTTGAATTATACAGGTGGTGCATGCAATCAGAGGAAGGCCTATGAGGGTTGCACAATTCATAATTGTGAGATTTACCAATTAAATATGGGCTAATTCCCAAGGGAACATTGCAAGGAAATAGGAGCTTGGTAGGCAGCATAATTGGCTAAGTATTGGCTTCAGCTTGTCTGAGAAGCAGTGAGATAGATAGAGATAGTGCAGATTTTGCTCGGGCTTGAGAAAAGCATTGTAATCTTCTCATATTTTCTAATCAATGCAATATATAAATAGCAGGGGTTTTTAGTTGTGGCTTTCCATACAAAATCATTGTGTTGTGTGTGATTGAATTCTTTCTCTTATATTCTTTGTGATTTCATCAATCGTTTAATGTTTTCGTTGATGAGTAGAGTATATTCAAGTCAATTGTTTAGCATTTTACAATCTACAATTTGAATCTACAAGGAATTTCTACATGGTATTAGATCTGAATCTACAAGGAATTTCTACATTGTATTAGAGCTTAATCTACATGGAATTTATACATGGTATTAGAGCTGAAGTGGAGGCAATGTTGGAAGACAACATGCTTTCGGAATTCATAGACAAAGATATTCCTAAGCCAGCTGATGCTCAGGATCTGGCAGAGTGGATAAAGTGCGTGGAAAAGGAGAGAAGTATTATCCTAGGAGATCAAGATCATACTGTATCGAACCTCCATGGTAAGGAAACTCCATTTGCAATGTGGAAGGCCTTGATAGACCTGCTTCAAAATAGCAATGACCATAGGAAGTTGGCACTGAAGAACAAGCTCAAAAATATCAAGATGGAGAAGGGTGACTCAATACTTAAGTACTTGACCAAGTTCACCCAATGTCAGGATGATCTTGGAAGTGTCGGTGTTACAGTTGCTGAAGACGATATGGTGAGCCTATCACTTCTAGGCCTTCCCAAGAGCTGGCATAGTTACCAAGACTCAATTAATGGGAGGGAGAAGCTACCAGAGTGGGAGAGGTTTTGGTCCAACTTGGTACAAGAAGAGATTCAAGGAATTACCAGAGATGAATCCTCATCCAAGAAAGATAATGTGGAGAACTATGCATTAATTTCAAAGGCGAAGAAAGGAAAGGGGAAGTCATCCCATTCCAAGTGAAATTCCAGTAAGGGCAGCAAGAAGAACGGCTTGTTGAAGATTAAATTCTTTCACTATCATGAGTTGGACACTATGCCACAAATTGTCCACACAAGAAGGCTAGTAAGAAGCCCCCAGGAGGAATGGAAGGTGAATCTCTTGCTTCACAATTTGAGTTGGATTTCACCCTTATCGCTTGCATGGTGACATTGGTGATGGGTAGACTGTGGTACCTGGATAGTGAAGCCTCATTCCAAACAAAGAATTCTTTCGTGACATGAAGGAGAAGGACCTTCAGATGCACATAGAGATGGGAGATGATGGGAGGTATAACACGACCAACAATGGTATTGTTACCTTTCAAAGGGTGTCTGGTACTCCTCTTAAATTAAAAGATGTCATGTATGTTCCAAGTTTGAAGAAGAATTGGGTTTTAGTTTCCATGTTGGAGGATCGTGGCTATGATGTGATATTTAGCAAGGGAAAGGATTTCCGTTGTCACATAGCCTCAAAAAAGGTGAAGTAGATAAGGGTTTGGGTCAAGAACCTCTACAAATTGAATGTAAAAGATTGTGTTGCTTTGAGCATAAAATAGAGAAGTTGTAGAGCCGAGACATTGGTGAGTTGTGGTAGATAATATTGGGTCACTTGACCATGGAGCTTTGAGGATCATGCAAAAAATTTCTACAGGATTTCCCAAGGGTACACTAGAGTAGAGAGACACATGCAAGGGTGTACATTAGGGAAGTACACCAAAGCTTCCTTTCATGATAAAGGCATTCGAGCGCAAGCAATCCTTAATAGAGTTCACTCATATGTGTGTGGATTGTTCTCGACGGCCTCCACGGCTAAGCACAGGTATTATGTAATATATGTTGATGATTTTTATTGTAAGTGATAGATTTTCTTCATGCAAAAGAAAGATCAAACATTCGCTAAATTATGTGAATTTAAAGGACTTGTCAAGAAAGATACTGGCAGGAAAGTTAAAGCTCTCAAAAATGATAATGGTAAAGAATATGTATCGAATAAATTCAATAAATGTTTTGCATCAAAAGGAATTCGACAAGAGTTAATAATATCTCATAACCCATAGCAGAATGGGGTGGCTAAAAGGAAGAACAAAATTATTGTGGGAGTTTCACGAGCAATGTTATATGATCATGGCCTATCATTGCACTTGTGGGTTGAAGCATGCAACACAATTGTTTATCGGCAAAACATAAGTCCTCATCGAATTCTCAGGATGAGTACACTGGAAGAATATTTTTCAGGTAAGAAACTAGATGTGGCACACTTAAGGATCTTTGGTTCATCAATCTACCATCATGTTACCAAGGATGCATGGAAAAAGCTAGAGCCAGTGCATATTTATGGGATACACTGATACACCTCACAACTATCGAGTGTACCTTCCATCCAACAGGATGATATTCATTCATATAGATGTGAAATTCGATGAAGAGAAGGCCATGAGATGTTCCTTTTAGAGGGAGCTTCAATTACATGCAGATGAAGAGTTTTTGGCTCTAGAGGAGGAACCTATGGATGACGAGAAGCAACCACATGCAGAGGAGAATAGAGTGGAAGTACCCACTCATGTAGAGACTTCCAGAGAAGGAAGGAAGTGCACCAAAGAAGATAACAAATTGATGCATGATGGTGGAGAGAATGTGGGAGCACCCACATCACATCGTAGGTAGATGAGGTCACAAGATCGATGCACTGGCTATAAGGCCCTGATAACCAAGAGTGTAGAGGTTGAGCCATCCTCATTCGAGGAAGCAGTGCAGCAACCAGTATGGGTTGATGCCATGGTTGAGGAGTATGACTCCATTATCAGAAACAGTGTTCGAGAAGTGGTCCCAAGACCAGAAAACAAATCAATGGTGAGTTCCAGATGGATTTACAAGGTAAATCAAGTAGCATATGGGACATAAGGCCAAATTTGTGGCCATGGGATTCTCTCAAGTGGAGGGAATTTATTATGATGAGATCTTTGCTCCAGTAGCAAGGTACTCCTCAATGAGATCTGTTCTATCACTATCAATGCAGATGTGATGGAAGATACATCAGATGGATGTAAAGATGACATTTCTCAATGGTATGATTAAGGAAGAGGTGTATATGAGAATCTGGAAGGATTTGATACCTTCAACAAAGAGTTTCATGTGTGCATACTCAAGCAAACATTGTATGTACTAAAACAAGCACCCCGTGTTTGGTACACCAGGATTGACAGATATTTCACCGAGTTGGGCTTCACGAAAAGTGAATCATATGCATACCTTTACCATATTGTAGTTGAAGGTAAATTGTTTATCATAGTATTATATGTCGATGATTTGATTCTAACAGGTACTGAGAAGCTAATAAAATCTTGCAAAGAGGATCTTGCAAGAGAATTCGAGAAGAAGGACCTGTGGCTCATGCATTACTTCCTTGGTATGGAAGTATGGCAAGGATATGGGGAATTGTGTGTCTCTCAAGGAAAGTATGACAACTAGATATTAAAGAAGTTCAAGGTGAAGAGAAATAAACCCATGGAGACTCCTCTAGTAGGTGACTGGAGGAAGGAGGATGTTACTTCAGGTGCAGTAGTGGAGGCTACTATTTCTAGATAGCTAGTTCACTTATGTATTTGGTGAACATACGATCGTACATGTGTTTGCGGTTAACTAGCTTAGTCATGCCATGGTTAAACCAACCAAGGTCTATTCGAAGGCAGCTAAACATGTGTTAAGATACCTCAAAGGCACCACTCAGTTTGGTATTTGGTACAAACGGACAGAGGGAGTGAAGCTTCAAGGCTTCATAGATGCAGATTGGGCAGGGAGTCCATCTGACAGGAAGAGCACATCAGGGGGAATATTTAGTATCGAGTCAGCAATAGTTTCTTGGTACAACAAGAAGCAGAGATCAGTTGCACTCAATTCAGCAAAAGCAAAGTACATGGTTGCCATTCAAGTAGCTTATGAGGCTATCTAGATGAGGAAGATCCTTGTTGGGTTATTTGGTCAACAGATGGATCCTACAATGATTTACCGTGACAACCATAGTTGTATCAAACTCTCTAAGAATCCATTTTTTCATGGTCAGTCCAATCATATCGACATCGGGTATCCACATCTACGAGATTGTGTGCAGAGGAGAATCATGTTGCTAGAGTACATTCCTAAAGAGGAGCAAGATGCAAATATGTTGACAAAGGCATTGTCAATATGCAAATTCGAGTTTCACAAAGGCAAGACTGGGGTAGTAGATAATCCCTTTCTTGTTGAGAGGGAGTGTTGAAAATGCAACAAGAAAATCTTAATTTAATTTTTCCTTGAATTAAATTAGCAACTAAATTGTAATTCCAATTTTCATGACAACTTGTAATAGTTAACTAAGTTAATTTGACTTAGTTAGCTAAGTTAATTCGAGCAGTGAGGGTCTTACTAGATTCATGTAGAGTATCTCCTACAATTAGAAGCACTAGTTGAGTTTATTTTGAGTTGTAATTATTTAATTCAGTCCAACTGAGTTAAAGTTAGTTAAACTAGTTCCAACTGATGGAGGAATTATCTGAAGATCAGATACAATTGGGTGTAACCAGCAGGAGTGGAGTGTCCCCAGCAGCAGTGGGGTGTAACCAGCAATAGTGGGATGTAACTTACTATAGTGGGGTGTAACTTAATATAGTGGGGTGTGACTTACTATAGTCGGGTGTGGCTTACTGTAGTGGGGTGTGACTTACTATAGAGGGGTGTAACTTATTGTAGTGGGGTGTAACCTATGGTAGTGGGATGTAACCTACAATTTTGGGGTGTAACCTGAAATGATCAGTAAATTAAAGATTCGCTCATAATTAACTCGTGCATGTCAGATCAAAGAAAGACCAAGTTGAGATTGGAATTCAAGGACAATGTACTATCAGTTGTATAATCATTTCAATTGTACATGTGGTGCATGAAATCAGAGGAAGGCCTATGAGGATTGTGTAATTAATAATTGTGGGATTTCCCAATTAAATATGGGCTAATTCCCAAGGGAACAACGCAAGAAAATAGGAGCTTGGCAGGTAGAAAAATTGGCTAAGTATTGGATTGAGCTTGTCTGGGAAGCAGTGAGATAGATAGAGATAGTTCAGAGTTTGCTCAGGCTTGAGAAAAGCATTATAATATTCTCATATTTTCATATTAATGCAATATACATATAGCAAGGGTTTTTATTTGTGTCTTTCTCCATAAAGTCATTGTGTTATGTGTGAGTGAATTATTTCTCTTATATGCTTCGTGATTTCATCAATTGTTTATTGTTTCCACTGATGAGTAGAGTAGACGCAAGTCAATAATTTTAGCATATTACAATATGCAGTTTGAATCTACAAGGAATTTTTACACTGAGATGGTTTTTTGAAGGGATTAAACACCATCTACTAGATAAAACATAAACTCCATAGGCTTCCCTGCCTCCACCCACCAACTATGTTGGGTCCCTATAATACTAGTGATTACCCCATTACTATTGTAGTAATACACCTTATTAATATTGTTGTGCCCCTATTGTCCCCATATTTTTATTATTGTGCCCCATAGAATCCCTCTATTATTATTTTTGAGGCTTTATATTATTATTGTTAGGTCGGTTGGGTTATATTGTGACTCCTTAGACTCCTATATATAGAAAGGAGGTTTTTTTATTTGAATCATCCAAGAATTGTTCATTTATGTAATGTAAAGGAGGTTGCCCCGTCGAAGAGGCTGAATTTTAAGGCGTTGATCTATCTTTTCTATCTTTTTCTTGAGCTGGTTTCATAACACAAGATGTCCAAGTTAAGGCAATGAGGAGTGGGCAGTGGGAAATTAAGACACGAAATCAGAACTAGATTTGGGACTATCTGCTGCCAAGCTCACATTAATGAGTCGAATAAGGGGGGAATGGTTGAATTTGAATTCAAAACAGCCTATAAATCACAGGTGGCTCTCCACCGAACAACCCTTGGTGTTTTGAGAATTCATTTGTTGCGCTATCAATTGGGTATGGACCTGACAAATTTGGAGGCTTTGAGAGCAAGTTCAGTGTTTCAAACATTGCCGAAGAAGACACAGGATTTCTTGAACAGAATGATGTCAACAACTGAGGGAGCCATGTAGAGCCCTACGCCACCGGTTGGGGATGCACTGGAAATTCCTAAATCGCCCAGACGCCGAGGCCCAAAAAGGATCCACAGGCAACAAGACCGGTTCGTATGTCTCGACAAAATCTGCGGTTCGGTAAACTGTCTATGGAAGACAAGGGCAAGACTATTAATCTTGAGACAAATGATGAGGAGGAGGATCTCCAAGATTTTGTAGAAGAAATTGAGGCAGATGAAGAAATGGAGGAAGACATTTAGCTAATGCGTACTAAAGCAAAACTACCCAAGTATGTTCCTCTGCGGAAAGGGAGAGTAAAAGTACCCCAAGATTTGGATGATGTTAAAAGCGCACTCCAAGCCCCGTTTCTCCCAGATGGAATTATGTTTGAAGGATTGGTTTTGGGTCACATGCCCACAATGAAATTTGAGGATTGGGACCTTGCAGACTGCAAAAAGTTCCCACATTTGGAGACCAGCCAACTCATGAAACAGAGCAAGGAGGGGTCAGTAACAGCGCTAAAGCCATAGAAATGGCTGCGGAATGTGGAGGAGGCCAAGCTACTCCACCTACTATGGATTCCACACTTTCACCGAGCACCAATCATGATATTTGTCTTCCGGCAATTGCTTTTCCTGATGTATGATGGATACTTGTGGTTGAAGGAGCCTATTCCTATCACGACAAAGCTTATTCATAGGATTTCTTGGCTTCCTTGTACGGGAAGGGACCCCGTGGAAATAGCTGGGAGAAGCGGAGATTTGGCGCTCGTAGAGGCCATCAAGAAGAAATACAAGTTGGAAAAGAAGCAGAGAGGCTACATAATCAATAGCATTCAAGACAAAGGGGTGTGCGTAGCAACCTAGTTGTTGGCTGGGAAGGTGATGAGAAGGAAACGAGGTACCAACAATGGTCATCACGCTGGCCGAACAATGTGCAGAGGGGGTACAGTTCAATTGGGTGCAATTGCTCTGCAAGGAGTTTCTGATGAACTGCAAGGAGGCCCAAGAGTAGGGTAAGGCCTTCCACTACATGTGGTTGCTCTTATCCATCTTGTTGGTTGCAGGGGAATTGCCTGAGGATAGTCAATTTCCTCCCCTTGACCAGGACTTGCTAGAGGTAGCAAAATATGCGTTGCTCTGGGCGACAAAGGACGCCATGTGAATCTGCGAGACCAAAATCTTCCGAATACTCATGGAGGCAAGTGTCTAGATGTGGATAAAAAAAAGGCTGTGCCTATCCGCCGTGGTGTACGACAGTCTGTGGAGCCTTGTAGACTTTAAGGAGGATATGCACAATGTGTATATCAAGGCGCGGAAGGATCCGGAGCAGAACTGGACCAAACTCCCTTTCATCGCAATTAATGACGTTGTTTTCGCAGTGCTCGACTCATGGCCATCTGAATGGCATGCCCCAGATCTGGCAGTGCGTGGTGAGGTAGTGATATAAAGACAGAAGGATGT
This sequence comes from Pinus taeda, assembly GCA_000404065.3. Classification (NCBI taxonomy): domain Eukaryota; kingdom Viridiplantae; phylum Streptophyta; class Pinopsida; order Pinales; family Pinaceae; genus Pinus; species Pinus taeda. The sequence continues at coordinate 73,766 of APFE030409771.1, read as the reverse complement.
CGCCAAGCTGCTGGCACAACAGAAGTGGAACGAGAAGTTCGCCGAGGAGATAAGGGCTTCCCGCGAGGTAGCGAAGGCCGCCGCAAAGCAGACCAAGGCCGCTGAAAGAGCAGAAGCAGTTTGGGCCACCATGACGCAGGAGGAAAGAGGCCTGGACCTAACCACAGGATAGGGTATAGACGACATGACGGAAGGTGCGGACTCGAGCACAACATCTACACAACTGAAACGGCCATGCGGTACGGAACCAACAGGGCCACGGAAGAAGAAAAAAAGCTTCCAAGCTAGATGGGGAACCTATTGCACTGACTGTTCGTGAGGTCACTATGGAAGCGCTACAGGAGGCAATGTTGGAGCAACTAAATGTGTTGGGGGCACGTAGGGCACAACCGCAGGGACTTCAGGTGCGACTCCCACAAGAGGGAATGGTAGCCATCTACGGTGCCACGGGAACATCGGCAACAGAGCAGTTGTTGTAGGAAAAAATGGCCAACACCGTCACGCTGCCAGAAGGAGCACTGATAGCAGACAGCATGGAGGATAGAGCTGTGGTAAGACGAATCAAGGGACTCGGCTTAAACTTGGCTGCCCTTCCACGGGATATTTTATACCAGCTGCAGGACAGAGTGACAACAGAACTCCGCGCTAGGGAAGGATGCGTAGTGCAAATTCTAAGTGAACAGTGAATCAACATCGAGCAGCTTAGCCTACAATGCGATGAAGCGGTGGTGCAGAACCAACAGTTGGAGCAGAACATAGAGGAAGCATGTTTCCACACCCTAAAGCTGGAAATTGCGACAGACCTACCAATAGGAATGCAAATCCACAAATTGGCCAGTGTATTTTGCGAGGCAAAGGACCTCAACCTGCAAATTGCTAAACTGTGATTAAAGGCACAGTCATCCACACCCTTGGAATTTTGAGAACAACACACTGGCAATGTCCACAAAGGGCTGGAAGAAATTGAAAAGGCAGTGCAGAGCTATACCACTTTGTTGGAAGAATCCTTCAGGGTCCTCACAGCCTTACAAGAGGACCCCACCATACGGCGACTGGAAATAGAGGTGTGGGAGCTTCAAATGCAATATCATAGTGTGCACGGGACAACACAAATAGTAGCCCTAACTCAACGGCTCGTGCGGCTACAACAGGAAAAGGGATTGAAGGAGCAAGTGGATGCAACATGAAAAAAAGAGGCAGTACTTAAAGCATGTGTCCAGCCTTGGATTGATGAGGCCTTCCTCATCACCACCGCCATTGAAGGAAAGCTCACACAAATGAAAGTATTGCATGCTCTTAGATAGGGATATGCCCAGGACACCGAGTATTCAGCCGAGCGGGTAGAGAAAATCTAGTAGACAGTAGAATAGTGCGCTATGGACCTTCGTGCAGCTCAGGAATAGTTGGAAGGCCTTCGTGCCAAGATCGCCACACAGTGACTCGGAACGAGTCACGATGATTGTGTTGGGGGCCTATTGGGCAGCAGACCCCCCATAGCATGTTTTTGGGGCTTGAAGCCTGAGTTTTGGTCAACGTAATGTAAAGAATCCGCGAAATGCGGGCGTGGAGTGCGAAAGCTTAGGATGAGTCATAGGGTTGTCCGCCCTAAAATAATGTAATTAAATGTAAATTGTGTCGGCCTACCCATGTTCTGTGGACCATGGGATTGTATAAAGAGAGCGAGGCTGTAAGTATAAAGACAGTTGGGAGTTTTTGAAAAGAAATAGATAGATGCGAAGGCATGGTTAGAGGATAGAAGTGGATCTGAAGGTATTGGGTCGTAGTAGTAGGTAAAGGCTCTGTAGCTAAGTGCACAGAGGCCTAGTAGAGTCCACCACTGAGTGCGCGGACCCTTGCAGCTGAGTGCGTAGGGTGGATTCGGGTCTGTATTGAACTGAACTTGAAAATGATCATTAATAAAGCTAAGACTAGTTGATTTAGCATATTGTGCATCTATTTTGTAGATCTATATTTTGTTGTTCAGCGTTAGTGGTATCTGTTTATCTATATGCACGCACTTGCATGTATGTTTATGTATGGAAAATTTCTAAGTAATTAATGAAAATAACCTAACTAAGGAAGACTTGGGTAATTGATACTAGTCGCATTGCGGCTGGATCTACACGAAGGTATTCCCATAGGACGCAAGGACCACGCTGGTGCACGTAATCTAGTAAGCGCGAAGGCTAAATCGCATTCCTATCGCCCATATCCGACATCCCCAGGGTGCGGAAACCTAGTTCGAGCACCCTCCCATACTACTTCGGATGAGACCTCAGTCCGTGCTCCGCGGACTGTTGCTGAAAAGGCCAGTAGTACCGGGATTTGCTTGGCTAATCTCACTGCTATACCTGGGTCAGGCACCACATAGCCAATAGGTGTATATCTTGTTGTAAATTTCTTGTGAATTCCATGCTCCCTGCAAAATCAAAGGAAGTCATTTGAGATGTATTCTCCAGCTCTATCAGTCATAAGGACTTTGATGTAGTGTCCACTTTGATTTTCAACAAGAGCCTTGTATTGGTGAAAACGCTCAAACTAATCCAAAATGGCTTTTGGATAGATTCCCAAGTCTGAGTGTTCCTCACAGAGGAAAACAAAAGTACAAGGAAGCTTTTGGAAATAGCCTCATTGTAGAGATCTTTTCATTCTGAATCCACTGCAACCTGAATGGGAAAAAATGGACTTAGGATGCAAAAGTTATCACCAAAAGAAGCTGCCCTTTGTTCTTTAGAAAAAGAGGCGAAATCCCCTAAAATGGAAAAAAAACCCTTATGAAGGGAAATCACATTGGGAAAAGGCAAAAAAGGCCGAACTTAAGTGGAGGTGGAAGAAACCCTGATCGGTCAATCCGATAATTCGGGTCAGAGACAGGCCCGCAAGTGATATCGAGACCCTGGACTCGGCGATTGTGATCATGCGATACGCCAATCGCCGATAATCGAATCTGTAAATTAGTATCGGCGATGTACAGAACCCCTGGGCCGTATGCGACGTGATATGCGATAGTGATTGTGATAGGCAATATCAACCGTTTGATCACAAAAGGATTGGATGACCAGGATCAAATCAGTGACATGAGATCATCAGACCTGATGGGTTTTATAAACCTGACATCGTAATATTTGAGTTTCGGAAAAAGGGACTTTCCCGTGTATAAGAGCGTTTTAGCATAAAAATTGAAATATATAAAGGAAAAAGCCCCCAAACCGATACAACCGGACCTTAAGGGGAATTAAAGGCATGATATATAAAATTTGAGTTCCGATAAGGCGAGATTTAGGGCGGGCCTTAGGCAGAAAGCTATTTTGGGCAGGCTCCACCCAATCCCATAGACTAGTCAACAGGTGGTTGGCGGTGGGTAGAGGAAAACAACTTTTTCGGGTGGGTAACCTCCCTACTCCTAAGTCACCCAAAATTGAATGATGACCGTTGGATTGGAGATCCCGTAGATCGACGGTGGGGGTTGCGCTAGCGGCAAAAGGTGGACCTAAAATGATTATAGGTTGGATGCAATACATTTTCAAATCCGATAAAGAGGATTTTGTCGGGTTTTTAAAGGTTTTCCCATGTATTAGGGATCTTGCCCAACACATTAATGTGATGCGATATAATGCCTAATGGTGGACCCGATAGGGATTTAGGGGCGATTGAATGGGATTTCACATTCGGAAATCATGCCCAATAGCGTATTTTGTGGGCATTCCCTGTGTAATGGGATTTTCTCCATTTTTCAGATTTTCACCTATGAAACGACCCTGATTCCTTTTGTAACCACTCCTGATCATCATGCCACGCTATAGTAGGCATTCTTTTTACAGGCAATGATGCATTTTGAAGCAACAGATCTGTAGAGGGACAATGAATCGCAGGAGAAATGACAAGGGAAGCAAAAAAGCTGGGGAGATGCCTCATAAGAGCTAGAGAGTACAAGTGAGAGGAGGAGGAAGAAGCTAATGCAGAAGGTAGAAGCAGATAGCGAAAGCTACTACGCAGAGTAGCCAAGGGAGTCACTTGGAGGTCAAGTTAAAAGCCAGAGAGCTGTACGTTAAAGAGAACCAAAGAAGCCATAGTTGAAGAGCTAGAGCCAGAGTCGAGAGCCAGAGTTGAGAGCCAGAGCCAGAGCCAGAGCTGAGAGCTAAAGCTAGAGCCGAGAACCAGAAAGCTGAGAGCTTCAAGAGCTAGGGATAAAATGGTGTCTAAACCCTTTGTTTCTGTGTAAAATAGTGGATTTGAGCCAAGAACTTATAAAAAGGACCTTGCCATCATCCTAGAGAGCCTAGTTGAGTTGACTAGAGCTCACAGAGACGTAGCCCAAGAGTTTTGGGTGAACTCCTAATTAAATTGTTGTCTTATGTGTTGTTCTATTGCTACATTGTCTACTATTATATATATATGTTGTATCAACATAAATAACAGAATTTTAAAAGCACATAAATAGTTCAAAAACATACATAAGCATACACCTATATTTTCAAGCATATTATCAATTCCACATTGTTTAATCAATAAGAATTGGGAATATTTAAGCTTTGGAAGTGGGAGAGGTCCTTGTAAGTCAAACAAGAAGCCTGAGTGCCCCATTTTCAGATCAGGTGGTATCGGAGCCTGAGATTGATTAAACCCACCTTCAAAGAAGGTTATATCAGAATTCTTGATTGACAGAGCAAAGATTACTTGTCTAAAAGGTGTTTAAACAGTCAGAGTTTGATTGTATGCTTGTTTGAAAACTAACTATTGTTTGAGTTTGCAGAGGTGAAGGGAAAGTTGTTGATAGCTCAATCCAGGAAGGACAAGAAGGAAGAAGGGTTGAAGGCATTCTTTTATTCCAAAGGACCTCAAAGAAATCCTTGAATCACAAGAGGTTTGTTGCAAAAGGTTGCTTAATAAAACCCTTTATTAATCTTGTTTGAAGTTCTTTTGTTCATTGGTATAATGACAACTTCTACAAGTGAATCATCAAATTCTTCCTTCATCACAAGACTCTATGATGGAGACTTGAAGCAAGACTTGTTCATCATGATGGAAAAGGTGAGAGAAATGTATGAGGATGGAAGGAAGAGCAACATACTTAAAGAGCAGTTGAATTCCATGAAGGAAGAGAAGCATTTGCTTTCCGACAGACTGCAGGAAATGGAGAGGCAACTTCATATTGCAGATATGAACCTGAAAATGATGCATGAGTTGGAGTCACAACTCTTTGTTGCCAAAGAAGCCTTGGTCAAATATCAGCTTGAAGAAGAGGTGAACCATTCCAATTTGTCTTCAAATTACTCTAAGAATGCTTATATTGGTTCTTTTGAAAAACATACTAGAGGCATAGGTTCCAAGCTAATGTCCAAGATGGGCTATGAAGGAAAAGGCTTGGGCAAGCATGCACAAGGTATTGTTGAAACAATAATGGTTGAGGAAAGGCCTAAGTATTTGGGTCTTGGCTATGGACAGTCTTATGAAGAGAGTTCCAAAGCTACCATGAAGGCCATTGAAACAGTCCCAAGAAGGAGTTTCATTTCATGTCCTCTACCTCAGAAATGTGAAGATTGTATTCAGGAGGAATGTAATGGCTTGAAACATCACTTGCAGGATGCAGGTGTTCACAAGCACACACTTGAGCCAGAGAGTTGTGGAAACTCTAACAACCTTGAAGAGATTGATGGTGTTCCAAAGGGAGTCACTTCTTCATTTGCTTCACCTCGTCATGAAGGCAATAAAGGTGAAGGAGGCAGGTATAAATCTGGTTCTAATCATCTTCCTTTTGATTTTGCAAAGAACGATAAATTTCCACACAGAAATGGAAAAAGAATTGCATGTTCTTTTTGTGGTTTGGATAACCATCATGTTTCGAGATGTTGGAAGAGAATGGCCACATACAGGAAACTTTTGAAGGAAAATAAGTAAGAAGCCAAAGGTCCATTGGACAAGACAAATCATGATGTCAAGAGGATGCACATGTGTTGCACTTACTGCCATAAGCAAGGGAATCTTGCTGAAAGATGTTGGACTCTGAATCCAGCAATGCTTCCACAAAAGCTGAAGAAAGTGGAAAGAGAAGATGGAAGAAAAGGAAAGGAAGATTCCATGAATGATGTGTCTCAGGATGATTCACATGTTGATGCCAATGTGCAGAAAAAGGTAGTACCTTTGAAAGGGATTGGTGAGAAATGGCTCGAGTTCTTATCCAATTACGGTTGCATGTCTATTGATGCATCTATTTTCATTTCTTTGTTATTGAATGCAAGTTGCAGGTTCTTACCAAGAAGGTGAATGGAAAAGTTGAGTAGGAGACTCACTTTATTGCTGCAACATTATATTTCATTTGAGCTTCGAAAGTACAATGTACTTAAGAGAAAGTTGAAGGATGAAATGCATGCATGAGCATGATGTGCATGGACACAGGGATGTTGATGTTTTCCTTGTTTTGAAAATGTATGTGTAATTAACTTGTAGGGTTGATTGATTCGACAGGCATGTGATGCAATGTTGACTTGGGAGAAGTTAAATTGGTCTCCAAGACGGAGATAGTGATGAAATGTTTCATCTTTTGAAAAGATTCCTAATGGTCTTTTTCTACATGCTTGACTTTAAGGGTCATTTGTTTTAAAGGCATGTTTTGCAGGCTTGTTGTCTAGTCCATCATTTGTATCAGATGTAAGACATGGGGGTGTTCACAAGATGTGAAAATTTGTTTCTTTTGTTGAATCAAGAGGTTAGGCCATCCAGTTATTGTTTGTATTTCTGTTGTTGTTAACAGTTGTTGTTGACAACTTGTCAAACAGGTATAAATGAAAGTTTTGTGGAGCAGGTGTACTTCAAATTTGTTTGAGCCACCTTATATCAATGATCAAAGCAAAGAAGTTCAAACTACTTTCTATGACCATCTAAGCAGGAGTTCTGTAGGAAGGCAAGGAGGAAGGCAATTCTTCCCAGGAGGACCTACACATCTAAAAAGGAAAGTGGTCAAAGGCTTTGGTTCAGAAGACACTATGCAAGACAAGTGTGTGGAGGCTGAAAGAAGAGGGTGCCATTACTCTCATTTACTGTTCATATTAGTATATTAGTCTTTTGGAGACGAAAAGTTCTTTTAGTGGGAAGGCATGATCCAAAATGGATTTTGGATAGACTCCCAAGTCTGAGTGTTCCTCATAGAGGAAAAATGAAGTCCAAGGAAGTTCCTAGAAATAGCCCCATTGCAGATATATTTTCATTCTGAATCCACTGCAATTTGAATGGGAAAAAATGGACTTAGGATGCAGAAGTTATCACCAAAAAACGTTGCCCTTTGTTCTCTAGAAAAAGAGGCAAAATCCCCTAAAATGGGCACAGGACCCTTATAAAGGGAAATCACATCGGAAAAAGGCAAAAAAGGCCGGGCTTAAGTGGAGGCGGAAGAAACCCCGATCCGATGATCCGATCAATCGGGTCAGAGACAGGCCCACAGGCGATATCGGGACCCTGGACTCGGCGATTGCAATCATGCAATACACCAATCGCTGATGATCGGATCGGCGAATCGGCATCGACGATGTACCAAACCCTTGGGCCGTATGCGATGTGATATGTGATAGTGATCACGAAGGGCAATCTCAGTCGTTAGATCGCGAAAGGAATGGACGACCAGGATCAAATCGGTGACATGTAATCGCCGGACCCGATGGGTTTTATAAACCCGGCATCATAATATTTGAGTTCTAGAAAAAGGAACTTTCCCGTGTATAAGAGCATTTCGGCGTAAAAACTGAAATACAAAGGGAAAAGCCCCCAAAGCGATACAACCAAACTTGAAGGGGAATTAAAGGCACGATATATAAAATTTGAGTTCCGATAAGGCGGGATTTCAGGCAGGCCTTAGGCGGAAAGAGGTTTTGGGCTGACTCCGCCCAATCCCATAGACTGGTTGACACGTGGCTGGCGGAGGAGAGAGGAAAACTGCCTTTTCGGGTTGGTAACCTCCCTACTTCTAAGCTGCTCGAAGTTGAATGATGACCGTTGGATCAGAGATCCCGTAGATCGACGGTGGGGATTGCGCTAGCAGCAAAAGGCAGACCCAAAATGATTATAGGGTGGATGCAATACATTTTCAAATCTGATAAAAGGGATTTTGTTGGGTTTTTGAAGGTTTTCCCGAGTATTAGGGATCTCATCCAACACATTAATGCGATGCGATATAACACCTAATGGCAGACCCAATAGGTATTTAGGGGCAATTGAATGGGATTTCACACCCGGAAATCACGTTCGATCGTGTATTTTGTGGGCCTTCCCTGTGTAATGGAATTTTCTCCATTTTTTTGCTTATGAAACGGCCCTGATTCCTTCTATAACCACTCCTAATCATTATGCCACATTGCAGTAGGCATTTTTTACAGGCAATGATGCATTTTGAAGCGACAGAGACACAGAGGGACAATGAATCATAGGAGAAACGGCCAGGGAAGCCAAAAAGTTGGGGAGATGCCTCAAAAGAGCCAGAGAGCACAAGTGAGAGGAGGAGGAAGAAGCTAATGCAAAAGACAGAAGCAGAGAGTGAAAGCTATTGCACAGAGCAGCCGAGGGAGTCACTTGGAGGTCAAGTGAAAAGCTAGAGAGCTATAAGTTAAAGAGAGCCAAAGAATCTAGAGTCGAAGAGCCAAAGCCAGAGCCAAGAGCCAGAGCCAAAAGCCAAAGCCAGAGCTAGAGCCAAGAACCAGAAAGCCGAGAGCCAGGGATAAAATGGTGTCTAAACCTATTGTTTCTGTGTAAAACAGTGGAGGTGAGCCAAGAGCTTGTAAAAAGGACCTTGCCATAATCCCAGAAAGCCTAGTTGAGTTGAGTAGAGCTCATGGAGACATAGCCTGAGTGTTTTCAGTGAACTCCTAATTAAATTGTTGTCTTATTTGTTGTTCTATTGCTGCATTATCTACTGTTATATATATATATATATAATATATATATATATATATATATATATATATATATATATATATATATGTTGTATCAACATAAATAACAGAGTTTTAAAAGCACATAAACAGTTCTAAAACAGACATAAGAATACACCTATATTTTCAAGCATATTATCAATTCCACATTGGTTAATCAATAAGACTTGGGAATATTTAAGTTTTGGAAGTGGGAGAGGTCCTTGTAAGTTAGACAAGAAGCCTAAGTGCCCCATTTTCAGATCACAAACACTTCACTTTTTTGTTTTAGGAGAAAGACCCATGTCTTCCTTGTGTAGTCATCTATGAAGGTCAATACATAGTGGCTACCACCAATTGATGGTGTCTGCATTGGTCCACATAAATCTGAGTGGAAAATTTCCAAAGGTGTATTTTCCCTCACTGACTTTCCTGCTCGAAATGTCTCTCTATGTTACTTGCCCAAGATACATCCTTCACATATGCTGTCTAGTTTTTATATGAGTGGTAAACCCTTCACCATTCCTTTCCTATGCAGCAAATTCAAAACTCCAAAGTTGAAATGTCCAAATCTCAAATGTCGTAACTAGTTTTCATCTTTTACCTCTGCTTGAAAGTTTACTTGTGTGACAGCTGCCTCTTTTCTTCCATCTTCTTGTGAGTTCATAGATAGTTGTGCTTGTGCACCTTATTTCTGCAAATCTAATATTATTTTTACGGGAAACATTCTATTGTTTGTCATCTCAACCTTTGCAATCAGATGTTTGCTTGGAGGCCTATCCAAAATTGTGCACACATCATTTTTGAAGAAGATATTTTAGCCTTTCTGCAGGAGTTTTACAACGCTCATGAGATTATGTTTCAGGCCGGTGACAAAGTAAACATCTGAGATGTATTTCTTCTTCCCCTTCTTTGTTAGGATATTAACTCTTCATTTTTCCATGAAAGAGACTTTGCTATCAGTCCCTAATGTCACTTTAGATTTCACACTTTCATCTAGATCAAAAAACATTTCTATGTTTCCTGACATGTGGTTGCTACACCCTGAATCTAGATACCATATATCACTCTGTTTTTCTTGTGCTACATTACAAGCTAAAAACATGTTATCATGGTTATGATTTTCTCTTGTGAAATTTACACATGGTTTGTTACTAATGTCATATTGCTTCTTTCTACATTCATTTGCATAATGACCATACTTCTTATAGTAATGACAATGAACTTGAGATTTATCATACCTCTAACCTTGTGCTTGATTTTGGCTTGGGCCTTGACTTGGATTTTGATTGTTGCCTCTTCCATTTGAGTTTGAAGGGTTGCTTCTTCCACCTCTATGTGTGCTTCTTCCTCTTCCTCTAGCATATGATCTTCCTTTGCCTCGACCTTGACCAAATGATACTTGTGTCTTGAAGGAATGCTCCAATGAGGAGCTTGCTGCTTTATTCAATCTATGTTCATGAGAAATCAGTGATGCATTAAGCTCATCCACTGAGAATTGCGAGAGATCCTTCGTCTCTTCTATGACCACAAAAATGGCCCAAAACCTTACTAGCAAAGTTCTCAAAACTTTCTCAACTATTCTTCTTTCCTCAAGTGTCTCACCATGAGACCTAATTTGAGTAACTAGCCCACTTACATGCGTAAAAAACGAGTCTATATTCTCAGGCTCTTTCATACAAAGTGTTTCAAAATATCTCCTCAACATTTGTAGATTTTCTATTTTGAATTTTTCCATGCCTTGGTAGGCTTTCTGGAGGGTGTCTCATGCTTGCTTGGACTTCGTTATTGCTACAACCCTTGGGAAAATACTTTCATGAACTGCTTGAAAAATATAAAACAAGACTTTTGAATCCTTCTTCTTGTTGTCCCTTAACAAGTCTTTTTCTTGTTGAGATAAGGCATTGTATGTTGCTGCATCTGCTAGTTCTTGAAAACCATTCTCCACCAAATCCCAAATGCCTTGAGAAGAAAACAGGGCCTTCATTGTAATAGCCCAATAATCATAATTTTTGCCATTAAATTGAGGTATTTGAGGATTAGTCAAGATTGTGCTTGATGTTTCCATTTCTGAGCATAAAAAAACACTTTCTACTTGCTGGTAAATATGCTAAAAACAATGTGCCCTCAAAACAATTCTTACTGCTAGTAAAAACACTTGTTTTTACACTAACAATATTTAACCCGCTCTGATACCATGTTAAAAATATTTAGGAAATTTAATTTTGGCTGAGGGGTAGAGAGTTATGATTTTCGCGAAGCTAATTTCGTGTAGCTAGCTTTGTCCACCTGGATTTTGGGGACCTGGATACGATTTTACATTTAATTCATGACAGAGAAAAGTAATTAATATGATGTTGTTGTTTGAGTGCAATCAGAATCACGCAGGTGTTTCTGGAGTGTGGTCAATAGTCGCTGAATGAATGCTTTCCCATATCTATTTATCAAAGTACATTCACTGCTTTAAATTCCTTGTTGAGTTTTAGAAATAGAGGCCAGTAGGATATTTAGCAATGTTCAAAGGTGGTTTGCGAACCATTTTCAAAACTTGTTGGACGACCTCCTCGACCAGCTTCCACTCTTCCTTGAACAATATTAACAATCACAGTTAATTGGCTAATAAGACACATCTACATAAATAATATGCGATATACTTATCAAGCCAACAATCTACAAAACTCAAATAATAGGTAGAATTGGAGCGTCTTACTTGTCCTTCAGCTCAAAACCGCTTATATTTGCCACAGCAGAAAGAGCATTCCTCCATTTTTCCATGGTGTCGGGGTCATATTGCCATTGAGAATCAAATTTTCTCTTCCTTTTGAGTACGCCCAAAGCTCAAGCATAAACTCCATCTCCGCCCCACGTCCACCGAAGATCTGCAGGCCCCTTCAATTTGAGGACCAACTTCTCTCCTCCTTGCAATTCTTTCTAGTCCAGAAAATTGCTAATTAAAGACCTTTAAGGCAATAGTAGATATGGTTGGGAGTCCTTTCTTAACATCAGGGCCACAGTGATTCAGAAAGGCATCATACACATAACAGTTGTTATTTCCATGGGAGGGGGCTGTGGAGGTGGATGCTAAGGATGTACCGTCACAGGATGGGGTAAATGTTATAAACATATTTGGGTACTGCAACCCCAATCAGATATGTCCAAAAACCAAGGGCTTCTAAACCCCTAAAAGTGTTGTTTCATACCCTAAAGGAACACGGTCAGCTAATTACATCATTTCCCAGAAGTTCTCCCCGAAAAACTGGTCAAAACTGGACCATACAGACAACTCCATGCTAAGGGTGTGATGCATCTCACCTCTCACATGCAAAGGGTGCGATGCATACTGAAAAGCCCTTCGGTAGGGTGCGATAAGCGAGAGCAGACAAATGGCAGAGGCAGTTTGCTAGGTGGAAACCTAAAGAATCTTCTAGAAACTACTCATTTGACACTTGCCTCTCTGAATTCGCCCAGGGATGAGTAAGAGATCATGAAATATCCAAGTGGAACCAAGAAAGATCAGTGAAATAACACTAATCAAAATCTCAGAAGTTGACTCACCCACCTGCAAATATCCATATATGGTCCCTCATCCTAAAGATCCGGAGGCTGGAATTTTGTATTTTGTAAGGAAGTGTTGTTGGTTTCTTTGTGAAGCATTGTATTGTTGGGTGATCTAGTCTTTTCATGAGGTGAAGAGGGCTTTCATGTTGGGAGGATGGAATTGGATCAGACAGCTGGGTTGTAATCCTCTCTTCTACTACTTCTATCAATAAAGATATTTGAGTTTTCCTCCATATGCTTGTATATCTCTGAATCTTGTATTTTTTTATGCACATGTATGGCTAATGTACATCTGATCCTATATTGTTTATGGTTATAGATCTCTATGCTTTGATGGTATTCTGTTGCTTTGACTCTACAGGTGTTCTTTGAAGCAGGATAAGTGAGGAAGGAGTGGCAAATCTCTGTCAAAGGAGGGAGGAAACAAGCAAGAAGACAAGCGAAAGACTGAGGTTGGTACTCTCTGCTTCTCTCTCATCTATCTCTCATAAAGGAAAATGCAAGTAACTTTGGTTTGTTTGTTTCTAAGATAGCTACCCATCTTAGTTGGACTAGTAGCTTTGAATGGACACTAGTTTTCCCGATAACAAAATGGTGACTCCATTGGGGAACGAATAGTTTGATTGCTAGTCACTGTTGTTTGCTTTATAAGCTACAGACGGAGCCTAAGGTTAAGCCAGCTAGCCTTCGAACTACTTTTGCTATGCAACTGCAAAGTAGATCAACGTTGCTTCAATCAATATCTAGGTTAGTTTATGAACTGAACATCTGACTTGAAAACATCCTAAGTGCCATGGTGGTAGCTCAAATAACCTCATTAGATCAGCCCCTATACTTTGTGTTTACTGTCTATCATTAGCTAGCCTAAATCCTTGAACTTAGCTGCAAACTGTGAGTGAAAACCAAGCTCAATCTCCTCCCTGGACCATCACACTGTCTCTCCTTGGCAACCTGGATGCATCGCACCTCCTATGTGTTGCAAGTGAGATGCATCCCTGTTTCCCTGTGTTACATGTGCGATTATTGAATGAGATTGTTTTTGCCTCCAGATTTTGGTTTTTCCTTCATTGTTTTCAACTCTATTAAGTAGTTTTGCTGTCTATGATCAATATATCACTGTTGAAACTCTCCCCCTTTGCATTATTCAGCCTCCATTGATAAATAATTGTGAATGTCTTTTTATCTATTTTTCATCATTTACAGTTCTCCTTTGCAAATAGTAGCTTAATCGAACTGTCGTATTTTGATTTGAAAGTGTCACAAGTGTCGTTTTCAGTTAAAGAAAAGAGTGTCGTAAAGTCTTCCTCTTTTAGATAGTCGATTACACTTTTGCCATTGTATTTGATTTGAATCATCAATTCTTTGAAATGTCGAAAGCAGTTTTCAAGTCGAAATTGAAAGTGTCGTCTAAATCTTCCTTTCATTTTTGAAAAGAAATTTCTAAAGTGTCGCTTTGAGGAAAGATAGTTTAGATCTGTAATTAGTTTTCTTTTTGTCATTATCACGTTAAGGAAATTGAAAAACAAATTCATGCATGTGCATTTGCATTTAGACTGCATGCAGAAATTGATTTAGGACAATGCATCTTAGTGTTTGCTCTCTGCTCTATGTTGAAAGAATTTTACTTCTCTTTCCTTAGTAGCTAGGATTTTCATTGCTAAAAGAAAGTAAACGAATGTTTATCATCTTAGATTGCATATTTAGGAATTGCATATCTACATCACGCAGTGAACCTTAAAGAAAAACTTCTTAAGAAAGATCAACTGTAAAATAAACCTCAATGAACATAAAAATGCTTTAGAATCTAACGCACAACATCTAGAAGTCTAGGCTAGAGACATATTCTAACGTCGTAAAGCTTGGTAACTATCGTTTTCATCGTAGGTTGGGTGATTCCTCCTCTTTGATACGACAAGTTCCAGTACGGACTTGTGCTCCCATCTACCGTCGAGTATATATTGGGATAACAGAATAGGATATATCCTTTATCCTTAGGAAGTTGTGTCTGTTGCCCTATCGATCGCAATGCACTGAACACAATATTCAGGAAGATTGATTGCCATATGTAAAAAGTATTCTACAGTTTTGCGATTGGTTTAGTAATCCCTCTGTCTAGATTTCCAGAGTATTCACTTTCGTTCCTTTTCAAACTCCTTAAAAGAAAAGATCCATCTGAGCACTTGTCACTTCAGGCTCATTAAAAATCGTAGGCAACTAGAGTCATCTTTAGCTTTTTCTCGACTCTTAAAAATTGAAAAAGCAAGTTATGTCAAAGCGTCATAAAATTTATCTTAATCAGAATAACATCATTGTTCCCTCGTTGGTCTTAGGTTGAGAAAATGGAGTCCACCAATCAAGGATTTCCCCTTGGGGGGAATCCTAGTCCTCTCTCTTTTTGGGGAGATCTTGGTGCTCCACACATGCTACATTGTCCCTTCTAGGACTCACAATTGGCCTACCAGTATGGCTTTTCTCGACCTCTGTCGTTCGAAACACCGTAATTCCTCAGCAATCAAATCAACAACCAAATGATACTGAAGTCGCTCCCCCACCTTCTACTTCATTTGTTTCTCCCTCTCCTTCTTCCTCTTCGCTTGGTGTAGCTGGTAATGCTATAAACCAAGTAAATGAGAAGAAGAAGAAAGGGAAGGAGAAGAAGAAGAAGAAGCCAACGACAAAAGGGGGAAACCATGCATCATCTGGTGAAAATCCATACACTACACCATCCAAACCTAAATCTCCATGTGTCATTTGCAAAGGATACCACTATCATCGAGATTGTCCTTGCATCCTAGAGATTTTAAGGGACTGGTCTCCCCACATGCACAATCCGGTGTCTTCAACCTATGACGATCACGTTAAGAGCACACCATCAACTAGTGAAAATGAAGTCAATGGACAGAAATGAAGATCTAAATTTCCTTGTAGACTATGTGAAGGTGATGATGCCCTCCACCGTTATCCTTTCCTAGACGAATCTAAAAGAGTCTTGGAAAACCGTCATGCTTCACCACAACGACTTCCTCCTGGATACAAGAAACTCTTGCCGAGTCCATCGCTAGTTGAAAATCTGACTGACACACCTTTGTTGTCGGTCGAAGCACTTATCATTGAAGATAAACCCTCTGAGTCCACACCAGACCAAAGTCAATAGGTTGAGACAGCAGTCGACCCAGTCTTGTCTTCAGAAGGTCTACCTTCAGATGATACAGTCATCAAAGAGAATGAGAATGACATCATTCAAATTCTTTTCGTTAACATAGAATCCGCTGAACATGGGGGCAATCTACCCGTTCCTTTACTGCAAGAAGGAAGTTCGTCAGAAATTCATCTGGTTATTTATTTGGTCCCTCCTCCAAGCAATCTAGTCATTTCCTTCGATTGGAATCTACTAGGGAGACCCCGCCTACCATCTAATGTACCATTCCAAATCATAGTACAAGCTTACAGAATGATCATGGCTGGTACTATCATAGATGAAGGGGCTTCCATGAGTATCCTTTCCTCAACTGCTTGGAAAGTGCTTGGTTCGTCACAGGGAATATATCACTGGATGATACCTTCTACTTCTTTCCACGGTTCTGGTAATGAATTGGGCTTATACCCCTTTCCATTCCTAACCAATTCTTCACTAGTCTTTAAAAACAAGAGGGTTATGTCTTGGAGCGAAGTTTGTATCTCGCGCCATTTTTCTCCCTTTGTCAGAAGACCTATTACTTCCGCTATTGCACCTTCACTCACTTGTATGTGTGTGTTTCTTACCATTACTATGCCATTGTTGAGATTCCTTGTGAATTATAATGCTACTTTGTTATAAAAGCCCTATGATCGTTCAAAGTATTCCCTCTATCCAACTTGGATCAAAATGTTGAGCACCTGCTTCAAGGCCTATAGTTAAGTAGGTTCACATCGGACCGAATGGCCACCTATTTTTACTGTTCGATAGGACACATTTTTGTAGCTAGAAACAACAAAATTCAAAATATATACTAATAGTAATTATGCACATAGTATAAAGACTCAGTGATCATGACATGTAATGATATTTTAAAAATTTTAATAAAAAATCATATATCAGTGTCATCTTGCCCCCCAAATTGAATTGAAGGTCGTCTATGGCTGTTTATTAGTTTTAATAGGTTGGCACGTTTGACACGATTAGAGGATAAGGTGATATTAATGAAGAGTAATAGGGTAACCATAAAAAATAGAAATAGAAAGTAGAGGGTATTTGTGACATGTGAGAGAATCATTGAGATATTTATTAATCATGAGATGTAATTATAACTCTAATTATTATAATACATGGAAGGTTCAAGCAAAATAAATGCATGCAGATATTTCTACGAATAATAGATGGATGGAAACAATAGTTGCATCAAGTATATCATTAGAGAGAAAAAAATAAAATAAATTAGTTAGAACACTGAATTTCCAAAAAATTGTATCCTTGCTATGTAGACTTATAAAGAATTACTCATGGAAAACCAATCATCACCATTTTCTAGGAGGGATTTATAGATTTCCATAATAAAGCTAATGTCATTTCCTTCATTAATTTTGAGGATACAAAATAGGCAACATAAATTGTAATCTTTTAATTTACTTTAATACCACAAGCATGTCCTCTGCTTCTAGCAGGTGTCCATAACCTCGACAAGGTTTCCTTTTGAACCCATTTAGATGCCATCGTCCCATTTACTAGGAAAGATTCATAACTTTCTTTTATATTATTTTTTATCACAACATTTACAAAATTCTATTGTTATGGTGTGGTAACAAGTTAATAACAATGCCATTCACCAGAGCTAATAATGTGAACAAGATGACTCGTGATGAGACCTCTTTTCCTTTGACTTAGAGACCAAAGGCCATTACCCTGGCTTGATGACCAAAAGTGGTAATGTCACTCCACTCTATCCTATGATCATGGTAGGCCGAATTGTGATGAGACCTCCTATCCTCTATTAAATTTTGAGTTTTCTTGTTAAGATTTTTATTAATCAAATGAGATCACTTAGTAAATGGGGTGGCATGTAAACTCCTTAAGAGTTATAGATGGTGTAAAAAGTATTATAATAATTAATTTTTAGCTTGCTAATTTTTTCCTCAAATCTTATGATCATGAAATGATTAGAAATTGAGATGAAATAATGTTCCTTAAGTGATGATGGGGGGAAAGCATCATGAGAATTTTTATAGATTTATTATAGTAACAGGGGAGTTAAAGATTAAGGAAATTTCTGAAGTCTGATAATCATTTCCTATAAATCATTCTCCAATGATAAACATTAGACAAGTTAGTTATCCAACCATCATAACAAAGAAGGGATGAGAAATGTTAGTTACCCTAAACAAATAGAAACATTAATAGGCCAGGGAAATAATAATCACATCTCAAGAAACAACATTTGTGGTTAACAAAACAACAACTGTTATTAAGGAAACAACATCTGTGACTAAGGAAGCAACA
This sequence comes from Pinus taeda, assembly GCA_000404065.3. NCBI lineage: Eukaryota > Viridiplantae > Streptophyta > Pinopsida > Pinales > Pinaceae > Pinus > Pinus taeda. The sequence continues at coordinate 55,838 of APFE030409771.1, read as the reverse complement.
AGTGTGACTAAGTAAACAACAATTGTAGTTGAGGAAACATCAAATGTGGTTAGGGAAACAATGACTATGACTAAGGAAATAACAACTATGAGTAAGGAAACAACAACTAGGTTTAAGGAAACAAAAATAGTGGTTAAGGAAACAATGACTGCGACTGAGGAAACAACTATGATTAAAATATTAGTGATTTTCCATATCTATCATAAAAATAAAATAAAATTATTTACATTATGTACAAAATGAAGAAGATTTCGAAAGAAATTTACCTGGTTGTGACTACAGGGACATTTCAGTGATCAACTACAACCTACAAATTTGTGTCATTATCAACTTTCTGAAGAAAATATTCTTGTGTAAGTGGTTGGTGATATATATCAATATTTAATTATAAATTAAATATTTAATAAATTAATATTTATGTGTAATTAAAAATACGTTAATAACAAAAAAATCAATTTAATATGCACTAATAAAATGACTCATTGCACATGTTATGTAATTTCTATAACATTAAAAAATACAATTTAAACAATAAAAAATTACACATTGTTTTTTGCACTCTAAAATAAGTTTGCACATGAAGAAATTTCATCCCTCTCGGCTTATGTTAGATCTTTAGTTAATATGGATTTTATTTTTATTTTAAACCTAACATTTTATCGATTTAACTATTATAATATATATAATGTGAATTGATTTAAGATTAGTCAAGATTCATCTTAACTCCACGCTTAGACGGATTAAATCTCGTTTCACTCTAAATTTGCATATGGAAGCTAAGATGGATCTATTTTAATTTTAGTTTTAGTTTTAAGTAATTTGACCAAATTAAAATGCTTTATTGATAACTATAATCATTAATTTATTTTATTTTATTTTATTTTGACCCAGCCAAAATGTTAAACATGGCAACATCCCAACAATTCTAGGCTCGAGAGCCCCTCTAGCAATAATTATATTTATTATTTTATTTTTTAATTTAAATGTTATTTTATTTTGATCGCGTCAAAATGTTTAACAAGACATTAATGAATTTGTACCATACTGAGCAGAAGAGCATCTTTGGAGGCAATAATGATTTTTTTTACATAAAATTGTCATTCAATGTAGAAAACTTCCATTCCCTATCCACTCCACCCCTTTTAATTCAACTCTCTAAGTAATTGTTCTCTTTTATAAAAATATTTGATCTCTCAACACTTAGTATATGAAGAGTAAAACTAAATCTAAAAAAAAGAAATTATTAATTATAATAAATTATAATTATATTTTTTTAAATTATAATAAATTAATAATATAATTATAATTATTAATTTCAATGTGTGAGAATGTGATTGCGTTATTCATATTTTTTACTCTTTTAGCTTAATAAACAACCAAACCAAAATGTGTGTGAATAACTTAAATGGATCAGTCTCGAAATTTTGGTTATAACGGTGTTCAGAAATCAAAAACTTTGAAAAAACAAAATCTTCGAGAATTCAGAATCTGGATACACCGATATCTTTCTAACATTGAAAATTAGAGTACCAATTTTATTTACAACGAAAATCCAACCTCGAAATTTCCTTAGCTTCCAAATTTTACACTCTGCGCCATTATATTGTGATTAAACCAGAGAGACTGATTATGGCAGAAGATCATCACATGAAAATACAAAAAGGAAAAACCTCCACGGTTGAACGTGTCACAAAAACCCTACTCGATATTCACCGTAATCACATTATTGATCTCCACTTCTTCATCCGGGCTTTGATCTCGTCGAACTTGTACACTTCGGGAATACTACTTGTAGCAGTGTCTGCAGAGTGGAGCACAACCTCAAACAAAGACTTTGGAGGCCCGTTAGGTCACCCACCGATTCTGGGAGTGTCAAGAGATTGAAGCACCCATTCAAATCAAGACGTTGGAGGCCTGTCAAGTTCCCCACCGACTCTAGGAGCCTCCGCAGATTGAAGCAATTGAACAAAGAGTTTTGAGGTTTGTCAAGTTCCCTACTGAGTCTGGGAGCATCTGCAGATTGGAACACCCAGCCAAGTGAAGATTATGGAGGCCCATCAAGTTCCTGAACGACTCTAGGAGCGTTTTCAAAGTGGAGCACCAATCCAAGCCAAGACTTTGGAGGCCAATCAAGTTCCCAACCGAGTCTGGGAGTGTCTGCAAATTGGAGCAAGCGACCAAGCCAAAACTTTGAAGGCCCCTCAGGTTCCTGACCGACTCTGGGAGCATTTGAAAATTGGAGCACCTTCCCAAGTTAAGAATTTGGAGGCCCATTAGATTGTTGGCCGAGTCTGGGAGAATTTTCAAATTGGGGCACCGGGCCAGGCAAAGACTTTGAAGGCCCGTCAAGTTCCCAACCGAGTGTGGGAGTGTCTGCAAATTGGAGCACATAAGCAAGTTAAGGCTTTGGAGGTCCATTAATTTCCTGACTGAGTGTGGGAGTCTCTGCAGATTGGAGGACCCAACCAAGAAAAGACTTTGGAGGCCCGTTAGGTTCCCGAATGAGTCTGGTAGCATCTAAAAATTGCAGCACATGACCAAGCCTAGACTTTGGAGGCCGGTCAGGTTGCTGACCGAGTTTGGGAGCATATGTAGATTCAAGCACCTGCATAAGTCAAGACATTGGAGGCCTATCAGGTTCCCAAACGACTCTGGTAGCGTTTGCAGCTTGGAACACTCCAAGTGAAGAGTTTGGAGTCCTGATAAGTTCCAAAATTCATTTGGAAAAGTTTCAAGATATCCAGTGTGCAAAACAACTTTTACGAGGCACTTGAGCTTGTCAATGGACTTTGGAACTTTTGAAAGGGGAGCATCAATATGCAATTCCCTCAATTGCAGAGGTGCCTGCAATGTTCACATGCATTATGAAAGCGAGTTTGAACCTCTACAACGTTTTTTCATTGTGGCATATGATAACAAAAACTCAGTTCAACAATTTTTACAATATGAAAAAAAGTAAATAGATCTGTTTAAAGAACGAAAGACAACACTATACATGAGATTCATGTTGCCAGAGTCTTTTCAGTCATCACCCCTCTATATGCAACACTCTTAAGTTCATTAATGGAATCGAGCGAAGTAAAGAGGACATAGGACAACACTCCCAATGGAGATATAATAGTGGTGGTGACTGTTCACTGCTCAATACTCGTTTAACATAATGACTTTCAGCCCTAAGCAACTACAACCTGCTTAGATTGAAGCTCCCGACAAAGTTTTCAAAAGATTGTTTAGGGCAATTTCCGTGAACCATGCTAATTCCATGCACCTGAATTGTTCACCCAGAGCTGTTAGAAACAAGATTGAAAATATTGGGAAGTTCTAAGATTTTAGAGCTTGACAAAAAACTTTGATGGCACAAGGCTATTTCAAAAGTCCATTAAAAGATTTAGAATACTTACAAATGATTGGCTAGACATATTATGAAGAATATTCTCTATGAAACACCAAAGACGACGTGGATATTCTGGATTCTCGGCGATATTTCTGCCTAGGTCTTGTAGGTGGTTGTGCATTTTGAGACAGTTCGTACTATCCACCTCCACCAGGCATTTGTTTTCTAGATTCCAAAGACCCAGCAACCCTTCCCAGTTGGATCCATCCCAAACTCTTATAGCAGTATCCCTATCTTATCCTATAAAGAAACATGCAATGTCTATGAATATTTTCTTCTCCTCTTCATCGAGAGCATCATAAATAATTCCAAGTGTGCTTCATATATTGTCCAGAAGTACTTTGGAGGTTTTGCGCAATTGCACATTCCAATGCTTCAAATCATCTTTTCCACAAAGAAGCGCCCCCAACACTTTAAGTGATAGTGGAAAACCATTGGAAACATGCAAAAACTTTTTAACCACTTCTTCAAATCCTATAACAGGACAGGGTTGACCGAAGGCATGCCAGCAAAAGAGTTCTTGCAAGTGCTCTGGATTGATGCCTTTCAATGTGTAAATGGATGAATCTCCAATACCTGCACTTATAAGCACATCCTTATTGCGAGATGTAATTAAAATTAAGCTACCTACATCAATAGTATCTTTAACCAATCCACATAATGCATCCATTTGATCCATACGATCAATATCATCTAAAATGATAAGAGCCTGTTGAGAAACTATTTTGAGCCTCTCTATACCTTCATTGTTAAAAATATTTAGGAAATTTAATTTTCATGGAGGGGTAGAGATTTGTGATTTTTGCAAAGCTACTTTCGCGCAGCTAGCTTCGCGCACTTGGATTTCGCAGACGTGGATTTCACAGATTTGGATTTTGCGGACCTGGATTTCGCGGAGCTATTACATAGGCTCAAAGATGCAAAATTTACTCATGGAAAAAACTGAGAGTAAAAAAATATAAGGTTGGAGCAACACAATAAAAACTTATTATTGAATTCTAAAACATGAAGATACATTCACATGAGGCTGTGCCTCATTCACCAAGTAAAAGCTAAAATTTCACGCGGAATAACACATAGTAAAATACTGTAACTGTTTTTTTCACGTGCCCAACAAAATTTTCTCCACCATTTTCTCCTCAGAGACTTGTGCTCTCTTTTTCTCTAACCTATTACTCTCTAACCTATCAAAATGAATTTTTAATTTCATATATAACACAACATACCATTTTACTTTAATTCATGGCAGAGGAAAGTAATTAATGTGATGTTGTTGTTTGAGTGTAATCAGAATCACACAGGTGTTTCTGGAGTGTGGGAAATAGTCGCTGAATGAATGCTTGCCCATATCTATTTACCAAAGTACATTGACCGCTTTAAATTCTTTGCTGAGTTTCAGAATAGTTTACGTGTGGCTTCAGTCCTTCCATCTTCAAATAGAGATGCAACCTACAAAAATACGTCTAAAAAGTATGTTGTTGTCAGGTTTTTTATTGCAATGGTTGGGATTATTATTTCCAACACTCCCCCTTAATCAAAATTGCCACCATTTACAATTCCCAAACAGTTTCTGAGATAAAAAAAACTTTCACCTACCAATGGATTTGTGAAAATATCAGCAAATTGTTCCTGTGATCTGTAGTGCTGCAACACAATTTCATCATTGTTAATCAACTCTCTAATAAAATAATATTTAGCATCAATATGCTTGGTCCTTTTGTGGTAGACAGAATTCTTTGACAATGCAATTGCTGAGGTGTTGTTGCAGAAAATAGTTGTCGTGCCCTCTTGGTCATGATGAAGATCCCCCAACATCCTTCTCATCCAAATTTCTTGACACGTTGTTGTTGTTGCTGCGACATATTTAGCTTCTGCTGTTGACAGGGACACTATTGGCTGCTTCTTGGAGGCCCATGAAATGGCTTCGGAATGCAAATACCTTGGCGTGCTCTTTCTGTCATTGAAACTGCCTACCCAATCACTGTTAGTGTAACCAACCAGCCTGAAATCACTTGTTGCTGTGTAAAATGCCATACTATTTTGTCCCATTTACATACCTCAGAATCCTTTTCGCTGCTTGCCAATGTGTCTCCTTGGGTGTCTCCATGAATCTTGATACCAAATTTACTGCATACATTATATCTGGCATAGTGGCGGTCAAATACATCAAGTTGCCTATCATGCTTTTGTATAATGTCGGATTGACATTGTTGTTGCAATATTCTTTGCTCAACTTCAACCCTATGACAGTTGGAGTTGGTGCAGACTTGCTATTCTACATTTTAAACCTCTCCAAAATGTCTTCCACATACTTCGCTTGAGAGACAAAAATTCCATTTTCTGTTTACTTCACTTCTATGCCCAAAAATTATCTTAACAACCCCAAGTCAGTCATTCCAAATTCACTCTTCATGACTTGTTTGAAATCAACAATGAGGAAATCATCACTGCCTATAAAGTTCAAATCATCTACATATAAGACGACAATGAGAATCTTACCTTCACACTTTTTGATGTAGAGTGTAGGTTCACCGTCACATTTGTTGAAACCATTGTCAAACAAGTAAGCATCTATCTTGTGGTACCATGTGCGCAGTGCTTGTTTCGATCCATAAAGAGCTTTCCTCAACTGATATACTTTGTCTTCTTGGCCTTCAATCTCGTAACTAGGCGGTTACATGACACACGCTTCCTCTTTCAACACTCCATTCAAGAACGTTGATTTTACGTCCATTTTATACACTCACCATTTGTGCTGCGCGACAATTGCCACAACTACGCGTACTGTCTCCATCCACGTGACTGGCGCGAACGTCTCCGCGTAATCTCTTCCATGCTACTACTTGTATCCTTTGACAACTACTCTTCCTTTGTGCCTTTCAATCTTTCCCTCAATGTTGCTTTTGGTCTTATAGACCCACTTCACTCCAATGACATGTTTTCCTTTTAGAAGGCTCACCAATTCCCATGTGTGATTCCTTTCTATTGCTTCTATTTCTTCCTCCATTTCCACAACCCATTTTTCTTCTTTGACTGCATCTTCAAAGTGGATTGGGTCATCTATGTGACAAGATAATGCAAATAAAGAATTCAGACTTGTGCTACTATCAACTTCATCTTACTCATAAATTTCATTTAAATTTCTGAATTTTGGTCTTCTTGTGTTTGTTGAAGATGGCCTTGACATGTCACTTGGTGTCGCGCTTCGCAGTGTGCTTGGAGAAGCACTTGCTTGGGTGCGCGAAATTATCCTATTATTTGTTGATGGCATTGCTTGCTGCCTGCTTTGCTGTGATTGAATAGGAGTAAAGGGAGTCGATGTTGAGGAATTACTTGTTGCTGTTAATTCCTCTCTGTCCTCATGTGGTATAAATGCTTTGACATTGATTGTCTTCTCTAAACTTCCATCCCATGCTTCCTCTTCTATGAACTGCACATCTATGTTGATTATGACCTTCTTGGTTGATGGGTTGTAGAGCTTGTATGCCTTGGATTCATCACTGTATCCAACAAATATACATTTCACCCCCTTGTTGTCCAACTTATTCCTTAACTCATCTGGGACATGTGCATATGCCACACATCCAAAAAATCTCATGTGAGTGACATTTTTTTTTCTTCCACTCCATGCCTCTTCAAGAACAATGTTCTGGACACTTTTGGCCAGACATCTATTCAAGATATATGCTGCACAAGCGACAACTTCAGCCCAATAGTCATTTGGCAAATGCTTTGCCTTAAACATACTCCTTGCCATATCCATAATAGTCATATTCTTCCTTTTTGCCACACCATTTTTCTGCAGTGTTGTTGGGCAATGGATCCCCCCATAGCATTTTTTTGGTGCTTAAAGCCTGAGTCTTGGCAACGTAATGTAAATACTCCACAAAATGCGGGCACGGAGCGCAAAAGTTTAGGATGAGTCATAGGGTTGTCCGCCCTAAAATAATGTAAATGAATGTAAATTGTGTCGGCCTACCCATGGTCCGTGGACCATGGGATTGTATAAATAGAGCGAGGCTCTAAGTGTAAAGATAGTTCAGAGTTTTTGAAAAGAAATAGATAGATGTGAAGGCATGGTTAGAGGATAGAACTGGATCTGAAGGTATTGGGTCGTAGTAGTAGGTAAAGGCTCTGCAGCTGAGTGCACAGAGGCCTAGTAGAGTCCGCAGCTAAGTGCGTGGACCCCTGCAGCTGAGTGTTCAGGGCGAAGTCGGGTCTGTATTGAACTGAACTTGAAAAGGATCATTAATAAAGCTAAGTTGATTTAACATATTTTGCATCTGTTTCATAGATCTATATTTTGTTGTTCGACGTTAATGGTATCTGTTTATGTATATGCGCACACTTGTATGTATGTTTATGTATGAAAACTTTCTAAGTAATCAACGAAAAGAACCTAACTAAGGAAGACTTGGGTAATTAATAATGTTTACACTGCAGCCGGATCTACACGAAGGCAGTCCCACAGGACGTAAGAAGCCCACTGGTGCGCATAATCTAATAAGCGCGAAGGCTGAATCGCGTGCCTATCACCCATATCAGACATCCCCAGGGTGCAGAAACCTAGTTCCAACACCCTCCCATACTGCTTCGGATGAGACCTCAGTCCATGCTCCATGGACTATTGCTGAAAGGGCTAGTAGTATTGGGATTTGCTTGGCTAAACTCACTGCTGTACCTGGGTCAGGCCCCACGTAGCCAGAAAATGGTTCCGTTGCTGGGACCGGGATCTGCCTAATGGATGCATGATGTCATGCCACTAAAACCCAACAAAGAAGGAAATTGAAGAGTTGTTGGACAAGAAGATTCATGAGTTCGCGACATAGGGAAACAGAACTCTGAAAGTATATAAGAAAAGGTGGTTGGATTGCTACGTGTATACTGAAATTCATGAGATTTTCTTCGCATCATTTCCTTTTGAACTGTATGAGTGGATCACAAGGTTAGTCGACAACTAGGGAAGGTGTAAGATTGACCAACCGATAGTGTGGACTTCAGAATTAGTGCACAGACTAGAGGCATCAGAAGATAAGATTGCGCGAGCTATGGACCATTGGCTCGACCAGATAATAGGGGGATTTATCACTAAGTTTGCGGTAGACATAGCCGTGAGCTACAACGAAGCAGAATGATAGTTTCTCAAGGGACCGGGAGGTAAGTACATTAAATCTTTGAATACTTGGATTAAGATGTTGTTATGTGAAAAGCGGGTTATGCAAATACATTAATGTTTGGAATGACGCAGAGCGAAATATCTACAAAGGTAGCGGGGAATTAGGAAACAGTCCCTTAATTTCACCTTTGCAAGAGAGTGAGGAAGAGCTTGCTCGGGTCTCTCCAAGAAGTGCGGTCAGTTTGATAAGGCAGCGCATTCCGCAGTTACCACCTCCACCCATCCACCACTCACTTCACCTCCCTCACCTCCATATCCACCCACTCCACCTCCACCACCATCATAGTTTAGCATGGCGAGCGCGATCAAGCTACCCGTATTTTGAGGAGTAGGGAATGAGGATCCAGACCAGTTTTGGTTTGTGGTAAGAGCAGTGTGGGAAGCGTAAGGGGTCATGGACGAAAACATTAAGAAGGCTACATTGGTGATCACGTTGCAATATCATGTGTTGACATGGTATATCAAGCACTCTAATGACCACCCAAACACAGGGATAGCAGAGATCCAGAGTGCGTTGAACAAAGAAATTAGATGGCCGGAATCAGAGACACAACCAATCGTTGGGTTTAAAGAGATTGTGATGCTTCTAGGCGAGACCCCTTGGTATCTAGATCAATGGCTAAAGAGTACGATTCGCGAGACTAATATGACGCTAACGGAGGCACAACACCATGCATGTTTTGTGACATCTTTGACACCACACTTGAGGACGATGCTGTCACAACAAAAGCTTTCAACCTAGGCTGAAGCATTGGATATGGCAATGAGGTTGCATGAGACCCGGATACAAGATCTTGGGTTGGGAGTTCAACAAATCCACGTGCAACTACAGAATCTCTGCCTGGAAATGCAGAGCCTGAAGTAGGATAGGGCACCACAACCAGAGGCGCGTGAGGAAGTATGGTGCATAAAATGCAAAGGCTAGGGCCATGACAAGGATCACTGTCTAGTATTCGCAAACTACTTTGTAGGAGGAGGACCAATGCCATTGAGACCAAAAGCACAAGCAAGGCCAAGTGCGACACTCGCATTATGGTGCACGATCTGTCATCTAGGAGGAAAACACACAATGGATAATTTTCATTTGTTGCAGAAGTATACACCAACTCTTGAACAGTTATTTTGTAATTTCTGCAGGTTGGTAGGCCACGAAAAGCGCACTTGTCGCAATTATGAGGTAATGCTGGATCGGACCCCAGCCTATAGGATGCAGATAGAAATACGAGTCCTTGACCCAACTGCGGGGATGGCGCGTGCTGGATTTAAGGGGTGAGGTTGAGGATGAGGAGGAATGGGACCATAAAGGGGCCGCAGATAGTTGATTTGCTACAATTGTGGAGGACCAAGGCACTATGCCCGCGATTGTACCAACCCAACGAGGATGTCCTGTTCATACTGTGCTCAGTTTGATCATGAAATGCTAGATTGTCTTACGTTGATCACATAGATGCGCGAAAAATGGGTACTCCAGCCTCCTTTGACTTAGAATATCCAAATGATGAGGTCTGAACCACATGAAGAAGACCCAAATGTGAACATGGTGCTCAAAAGCGCTGTGACCACAGGGGAGGATAAGGGGAAGAAGCCCGAGGAAGATACGTGGGTTCGCAAGGCTCCTACAAAGGAACCTGAGTTTGACTTAGAACGCACAAAGGAAATGTTCATGGAAGCTAAGAAGAGCTTCGTGGAAGCCTCTACTTCAGGTAGTAAGGATCAACTAGAGCCAGGGATGGATCCTTCTATGCTTACTACCTTTATGGAGACATGCATGAAACTGTTGCATGACAACAAGGCAGTTAAGGGACTACAAGGATTGATCACTAGGTGCATGGGGTTAGGAGAACCACACATAGTCTGGAAATTGGGGAAGCACATATTGCGCACTAGTAGGGAGATGAGGTTGACTGCGCATATTGGTGAGTACGAAATGGATCAGGTCATCCTAGATCTGGGATCAGACGCAAATGTGTTACCAAAGAAAACATGGGAACACATGGGCAGGCCTGTGTTGCAATGGTCCCCGATTCAATTACGAATGGCGAACCAACAGAAGATTTTTCACATGGGGAGGTTGCAAGGGGTAACAGTTGATATCGAAGGCACGAGCACACAGACGGACTTCGAAGTAATAGAGATTGTTGATGACAACAATCCCTATCCCACATTGCTAGGAATAGACTAGGCCACTGATATGAATGGAGTCATCAACTTGAAGAAGTGGAAGATGGTATTCGAGAAAAAGTACCTACGCATAGTAGTCTCGCTAGACCTAGCCAAAGGAGTGCGCTACACTGAACTACTGTGCGATGATGAGATGGATTGTATTTACCAGATAACGGCGTGGGACCAGGATCGGGTGAACCCAACTACAGATGGGAGAATCTTGTGGGAGCGTGGTAGCTCCTATACTTCGGATTCAGACGAAGAAGTAGAGCGTTGGCAGAACCAGTTGCACAAAGTGACAACGCTATGATCACTGCGTTGCATGATGACAAAGGCAAGGGAACTGCCAACATATGATGGAGTGACATCGATGGATGAATTCCTGGACAAAATTGAAAGCGCAGTACTTGAAAAACAACGGTACAGTGCGCTAGAATGGGTGTTGTGCACAACACCCGCATGATGGTGGAGTACACATCAAGAGACCATTGTAAACTGGTGTGAATGTAGAAGGTGGATGCGCTTATGATTTGGAAGCCCCCAGCAGTGAACAAGAGCTGGCAACTAGGACGAAGCAGCATGCACGCCCACCTGTGTCGATGGGTGCAGATGTGTGCTGTGCAAGCACACCCCAGACTAAGGATCGAAAATCAAAACCAGATGCAGCAGTAGGAGAACCAACGTACACCACAAATTTTCCATGTTGAAGCATTCAAAAATCTATGCGGAATCATGAACCGAGTTCACCAGGTGAGACGAATTGATTGGGACCTGTGCGTACCAGCGGTTCGATGGGCCTATAGGGCCATGAGCAAAAACTTGAGTGCAGAAATGACTCCAACACTGAAGAGAAGAGATGAGACCATAAGATCAGAGAAGAATCCCCATACAACAACTCCCACAGTTGGGATAGTATGCGAGGGCTCGGGTAAAGGAATTATGTAGTTACAGGAAGCCATTCGGCGAGGGAACTTGAAACTTTGTGAACTCGAAGAATATCGGGTATGGCAGGGGAAGAAAAGTATGTTATTGGACGAAGAAATCTCCAAACTGGAAACTGAAATCATGCAAGCATGCTGCGCTAAGAAACTAAGCACAATAGGACAAAGTATAGCCATTCATACTACTGCATTAGAAGAATTTGTGCCCCTGCTACCATGGCTGTGACCGCACCTTACTAGACAAAGTAAACAGGGGAGCGCACCATGCAAGGAAGAACACGAGGCATTGACGGACACGAGGGTAATTGAGGGGTGCCCGTGGATCAGGCTAGAAGGTAAAATGAAGCCTCGCACTAGTGGTGCAACCACCTGACTATCCGTAGGAAGCATAGTCTCAGTGCACCAAGCAGTTGAAAGAGAGTGCGGGACTATAAAAGGGTCTGTTTGGGAGCTGCTCGACAAGGAGGTTGCACGCAGGACCAGTATGACACATGTAGGTTTTAACCCCATACAGAAATTACCTGCATACGAATTCTAAATCATAGGAAAAATAAAAATGTGAGAGCATAATACATAAACCACATATACACAGAGATTTCCCACTGGATCTCAAAACCGAGACTACCAGCTTTATTTTTCATTATGTTCCTTTCAATGTTACATTACATATTTATACATGCCGAAGCATCCAATACCATGGACCGAAAAACCATCACGTCCAATACCATGGACCAAAAAACCATCGATCCATATCATGGACCGAAAACCATCGCGTCCAAAAAACATGTGCGAAAATCATGCACAAAACCATAGGTGGGTCCGCCCAATTGAATCATCCAAGAATTGTTCATTTATGTAATGTAAAGGAGGTTTCCCCCTCAAAGAGGCTGAATTTTAAGGCGTTGATCTATATTTTCTATCTTTTTCTTGAGCTGGTTTCATAACATTTGGTATCAGAGCTTTGGATTCTAAGGTTTCGCTACTCCAAACAGGTCGTCATGGAATTTTCACTATAACTCTTTTTCTGTGACGTTACAAAAGCTAAAAAAAAAATCATTTGAGAAGACATCGCGCTGAAGCTTGGGTCCGAATTTCAGAGCATTTCGCACCATATTTGCAGAGATATGATCTGAGGTAGTTGGTCTTTTTGCAAACTCCTGAATTACATTCCAAACAGGTGACTTGGGGAAAATCGTCATAACTTTCTCTCTGAGCATTGGATTGAAATTTCGTAAGAAGGTATAGAAAGAGGACAGACTGTAGTTTCTTGTATATATTTTTCAGAGCCAAATGTCGAAACAGTGACTCGTGGCACATCGTATAAGTTCACTCTACTGAACTAGTCTATAATCAGGTCACTGTGGGAGATTTCGCATAACTCTTCCTTGGAGAATCCAATTTGGATCAGACTGGTAGCATTCGAAAGAGGACATAGAGGGCTACTACAGGTCACAATTTTAGAACTAGATGATTTGAATGTACAGAGATACATCAAAGACAATATCGAGCTCCTACAAAGTGAAAAAAGGTGTGTAGATTCTTTTAAATTTTTGCTTAAGATTGGTTTGAAATTTATTTTGAAGGAATTCAGAGGGCATAGTAGAGCATTATTATCAGTGACTGATGCCCCGAGGAAAGAAAATGCAAACACCTAGTAAAGAACCTGAAAGCTCTAGCATGACTCATGAAGAAGAGGAAGAAATGCAACATGATATATCAAAATTACAAGACCAAGTGCAACAACTGTCCCTTACACAAAAATGAACAGAATCTAAGATGGATGGTTTAAAGAAAGGTGTAGAAGCTAAAATGGATTGTTTAAAGAAAGTCGTAGAAGCTAAGATGATTGACGTGGAAGCTAAGATGGATGATTTGAAGATAGATTTGAAAACAAACATGGACGAATTGAAGATAAATATGAATAAGTTGCTACAAGAAATGGGCACTAAGGGTGAAAGGGTACTAAAGGAAAATCATGATGGGAATAAAAGAAATGTTAATCATGATTCCATAGACGCTAACGTTGGATCGAAGACTCACCATATTCCAAAAATCGATATGAGGAAGTTTGATGGCAAGGATCCTGCCACATGGATATTACAGATGGAGCAATTCTTCGATCTCAATAATGTGCAAAACACACAAAAGGTACATATGGCAACTTTATATTGGGAACCAAATCAGTTTGTATGGTATCAATGGCTTTGCTCTCGTAAACAATTTATCACTTGGGGCAATTTTTACGGAAGAATTGATAGCACATTATGAGGATACAAAAAGCAACACTTTTTTAGTCAATTGATAAGTCTCAAACAAAAGGGTTCAATAATGGAGCACATTGAGGAGTTCCAAAAATTGAACATAAGGGTAAAAGATATTCCAGAGGAGCATAGGATTGATGTGTTCATAGGGTCTTTAAAGGATAATATCCAACATGATGTTTGCCTTTGGAACCTGATTCATTAGAGAAGGAATTCAGGTTAGCAAGAAAAATGGAAAGCAAAAAATTAAGGTAACAGGAAGCATACGCACTCACAACAAAAGACGGGAAGTGTTGTTGCCGCCTAGTATTCCACAACCATAAAGGCTGCACCACAACAATTGGAAGAAAAAAGAGCAAAAGGGCTTGTTACAGTTGTGATAGCAAATACACTAAAGGTCATAAGTGTGCTGAGAAGAAATTATTCTACATAGATTGTGAAGAGGAAGAAGAAAAGGAGCAAGAAAGGTCAAAAGAAGAGGATATACTCCAAGAACAAAGCCCAGATGAAGAACAAATGAATCTGACCATATCTTGTAATGCACTGGCGGGAATTACCACTCCTCAAACCATCAAGATA
>APFE030409771.1:0-20477 GCA_000404065.3 Pinus taeda | reverse complement strand
TAGTGATTACCCCATTACTATTGTAGTTGCATCCCTTATTAATATTGTTGTGCCCCTATTGTCCCCATATTGTTATTACTGTGCCCCATAGAATCCCCCTATTGTTATTTTTGTGGCTATATATTATTATTGTTAGGTCGGCTGGGTTATATTGTGACTCCTTAGACTCCTATATATAGAAAGGAGGTTTTTTTATTTGAATCATCTAAGAATTGTTCATTTATATAATGTAAAGGAGGTTGCCCCGTCGAAGAGGCTGAATTTTAAGGCGTTGATCTATCTTTTTTATCTTTTTCTTGAGATGGTTTCATAACACAAGATGTATAAGTTAAGGCAATGAGGAGTGGGCGGGGGGAAATTAAGACACGAAATCAGAACTAGATTTGGGACTATCTATCGCCAAGCTCACATTAATGAGTCGAATAAGGGGGGAATGGTTGAATTTGAACTCAAAACAGCCTATAAATCACAGGTGGCTCTCCACCGAACAACCCTTGGTGTTTTGAGAATTCAGTTGTTACGCTATAAATTGGGTATGGACTGACAAATTTGGAGGTTTTGAGAGCAAGTTCAGTGTTTCAGACATTGCCAAAGAAGACACAGGATTTCCTAAATAGAATGATGTCAACAACTGAGGGAGCCATGTAGAGCCCTATGCCATCGATGGGGGATGCACTGGAAATTCCTAACTCGCCGAGACGCCGAGGCCCAAAAAGGATCCACAAGCAACAGGACCGGTTTGTATGTCTCTGCAAAATCTGCGGTTCGGTAAACTGTCTAT
This sequence comes from Pinus taeda, assembly GCA_000404065.3. Taxonomy (NCBI): domain Eukaryota; kingdom Viridiplantae; phylum Streptophyta; class Pinopsida; order Pinales; family Pinaceae; genus Pinus; species Pinus taeda. The sequence goes on along the minus strand of APFE030409771.1, from coordinate 19,696 downwards.
GGAATTCAAGGGCAAGACTATTAATCTTGAGACAGATGATGAGAAGGAGGATCTCCAAGAGTTTTTAGAAGAAATTGAGGCAGATGAAGAAATGGAGGAAGACATTTAGCCAATGCGTACTAAAGCAAAACTACCCAAGTATGTTCCTCCGTGGAAAGCGAGAGTAAAAGTACCCAAATATTTGGATGCTGTTAAAAGTGCACTCCAAGCCCCGTTTCTCCCAGATGGAATTATGTTTGAAGGATTGGTTCTGGGTCACGTGCCCACGATGAAATTTGAAGATTGGGACCTTGCAAACTGCAAAAAATTCCCACATTTGGAGACCAGCCAATTCATGAAACAGAACAAGGAGGGGTCAGTAACAGCACTAAAGCCATAGAAATGGCTGCACAATGTGGAGGAGGCCGGGCTACTCCACCTACTATGGATTCCACACTTTCACCGAGCACCAATCACAATCTTTATCTTCCGGCAATTTCTTTTCCTGATGTATGATGGATACTTGTGGTTGAAGGAGCCCATTCCTATCGCGACAGAGCTTATTCATAGGATTTCTTGGCTTCCCTGTACGGGAAGGGACCCTGCAGAAATAGCTGGGAGAAGCGGAGATTTGGCGCTCGCAGAGGCCATCAAGAAGAAATACAAGTTGGAAAAGAAGCAGAGAGGCTACATAATCAATAGCATTCAAGACAAAGGGGTGTGCGTAGCAACCCAGTTGTTGGCTGGGAAGGTGATGAGAAAATTTTGCGGCAACGAGGTACCAACAATGGTCATCACGCTGGCCGAACAATGTGTAGAGGGGGTATAGTTCAATTGGGTGCAATTGCTTTGTGAGGAGTTTCTGACGAACTGCAAGGAGGCCCAAGAGTAGGGTAAGGCCTTCCACTACATGTGGTTGCTCTTATCCATCTTGTTGGTTGCAGGGGAATTTCTTGAGGACAGTCAATCTCCTCCCCTTAACCAGGACTTGCCAGAGGTAGCAAAATATGCGTTGCTCTGGGCAACAAAGGACGCCACGTGAATCTGCGAGACTAAGATATTCTGGATACTCATGGAGGCAAGTGTCTGGATGTGGATAAACAAAAGGCCATGCCTATCCCCCATAGTGTACGACAGTCTTGGAGCCTTGTAGACTTTAAGGTAGATATGCACAATGTGTATATCAAGGCGCGAAAGGATCCGAAGCAGAACTGGACCAAACTCCCTTTCATCGCAATTAACGACGCTGTTTTTGTAGTGCTCAACTCATGGCCACCCGAATGGCATGCCCCAGATCTGGCAGCACGTGATGAGGTAGCGATACAAAGACAGAAGGATGTCGCCAAGCTGCTAGCACAACAGAAGTGGAACGAGTAGTTCGCTGAGGAGATAAGGGCTTCCCGTGAGGCAGCGAAGGTCGCCGCAGAGCAGACCAAGGTCGTTGAAAGAGCAGCAACAGTTCGAGCCACCACGACGCAGGAGGAAAGAGGCCCGGACCTAACCATAGGACAGGGTATAAACGACATGGTGGAAGGCATAGACTTGAGCACAACATCTACACAACTGAAACGGCCATGCGGTATGGAACCAACAGGGCCACAGAAGAAGAAAAAAAGCTTCCAAGCTGGATGGGGAACCTATTGCACTGATAGAGGGTGACTTATACAACATTGGCGGCACTGTTCGCGAGGTCACTAGGGAAGCGCTGCAGGAGGAAATGTTGGAGCAACAAAATGTGTTGGGGGCACTTAGGGAACAACTGCAGGGACTTCAGGTGCGACTCCCACAAGAGGGAACTGTAGCCATCTACGGTGCCACGAGAACATCGGCAACAGAGCAGTTGTTGCAAGCAAAAAATGGCCAACACCGTCACACTGCCAGAAGGAGCACTGATAGCAGATAGCATGGAGGATAGAGTTGCGGTAAGACGAATCAAGGGACTCGGCTTAAACTTGGTTGCCCTTTTGCGGGATATTTTATACCAGCTGCAGGACAGAGCGACAACAGAACTTCGTGCTAGGGAAGGACATGTAGTGAAAATTCTAAGTGAACAGTGAATCAACATCGAGTAGCTTAGCCTACAATGCGATGAAGCGGTGGCGCAGAACCAACAGTTGGAGCAGAATGTAGAGGAAGCATGTTTCCGCACCCCAGAGCTCGAAATTGCGACAGACCTACCAATAGGAATGCAAATCCACAAATTGGCCAGTGGATTTTGCAACGCAAAGGACCTCAAACTACAAATTGCTAAACTATGGTTAAAGGCACAGTCATCCACACCCTTGGAATTTCAAGAACAGCACACTGGCGATGTCCAAAAAGGGCTGGAAGAAATTGAAAAGGCAGTGCAGAGCTATACCACTTTGTTGGAAGAATCCTTCAGGGTCCTCACAACCTTACAAGAGGACCCCACCATACAGCGGCTGGAAATAGAGGTGCGAGAGCTTCAAATGCAATACGATAGTGTGCGTGGGACAACACAAACAGTAGTCCTAACTTAGCGGCTCACGAGGCTACAACAGGCAAAGGCATTGAAGGAGCAAGTGGATGCAGCATGCCAAAAAGAGGCAGTACTTAAAGCATGCGTCCAGCCTTGGATTGATGAGGCCTTCCTCATCACCACCACCATTGAAGGAAAGCTCACACAAGGATTTTCCCAGGACACCAAGTATTCAGCCGAGCGGGTAGAGAAAATCCAGCGGACGGTAGAACAGTGCGCTATGGACCTTCGTGTAGCTCAGGAATAGTTGGAAGGCCTTCGTGCCAAGATTGCCACACAGTGACTCGGAACAAGTCACGATGATTGCGTTGGGGACCTATTGGGCAGCAGACCCCCCCATAGCATGTTTTTGGGGCTTGAAGCCTGAGTTTTGGTCAACTAATGTAAAGAATCCGCGAAATGCAGGCACGGAGCGTGAAAGATTAGGATGAGTCATAGGGTTGTCTGACCTAAAATAATGTAATTGAATGTAAATTGTGTCGGCCTACCCATGGTCCGCGGACCATGGGATTGTATAAATATAGTGAGGCTGTAAGTGCAAAGACAGTTGGGAGTTTTTGAAAAGAAATAGATAGATGCGAAGGCATGGTTAGAGGATAGAAGTGGATCTTAAGGTATTGGGTCGTAGTAGTAGGTAAAGGCTCTGTAGCTAAGTGCGCAGAGGCCTAGTAGAGTCCACCACTGAGTGTGCGGACCCCTGCAGCTGAGTGCGTAGGGCGAAGCCGGGTCTATATTGAACTGAACTTGAAAATGATCATTAATAAAGCTAAGACTAGTTGATTTAGCATATTGTGCATCTATTTTGTAGATCTATATTTTGTTGTTCGGCGTTAATGGTATCTGTTTATCTATATGCGCGCACTTGCATGTATGTTTATGTATGAAAAATTTCTAAGTAATTAAAGAAAAGAACCTAACTAAGGAAGACTTGGGTAATTGATACTGGTCGCATTGCGGCTGGATCTACACGAAGGCAGTCCCATAGGACGCAAGGACCACGCTGGTGCGTGTAATCTAGCAAGCACGAAGGCTAAATCGCATGCCTATCGCCCATATCAGACATCCCCAAGGTGCGGAAACCTAGTTCCAGCACCCTCCCATACTACTTCGGATGAGACCTCAGTCCATGCTCCGCAGACTGTTGCTGAAAAGGCCAGTAGTACCGAGATTTGCTTGGCTAATCTCACTGCTATACCTAGGTCAGGCCCCACGTAGCCAACATGTGTATATCTTGTTGTAAATTTCTTGTGAATTCCATACTCCCTGCAAAATTGAAGGAAGTCATTTGAGATGTATTCTCCACCTCTGTCACTCATAAGCACTTTGATGTAGTGTCCACTTTGCTTTTCAACAAGAGCCTTGTATTGGTGAAAATGCTCGAACTAATCCAAAATGGATTTTGGATAGATTCCCAAGTCTGAGTGTTCCTCACACAGGAAAATGAAAGTCCAAGGAAGCTTTTGGAAATAGCCTCATTGCAGAGATCTTTTCATTCTAAATCCACTGCAACTTGAATGGGAAAAAATGGACTTAGGATGCAGAAGTTATCACAAAAAGAAGTTGCCCTTTGTTCTTTAGAAAAAGAGGCAAAATCCCCTAAAATGGGAAAAAAACCCTTATGAAGGGAAATCACATTGGAAAAAGGCAGAAAAGGCCGAACTTAAGTGGAGGTGGAAGAAACCCCGATCGGTCAATCCAATCAATCGGGTCAGAGATAGGCCCGCAAGTGATATCGGGACCCTGGACTCGGCAATTGTGATCATACGATACGCCAATCACCGATAATCGAATTTGCAAATCAGCATCGACGATGTACAGAACCCCTGGGCCGTATGTGATGCGATATGCGATAGTGATTGTGATGGGCAATCTCAACCGTTGGATCACAAAAGGAATGGATGACCAGGATCAAATCGGTGACATGAGATCGTCGGACCTGATGGGTTTTATAAACCTGACATCGTAATATTTGAGTTTCAGAAAAAGGGGCTTTCCCGTGTATAAGAGCGTTTTAGCATAAAAATTGAAATATATAAAGGAAAAAGCCCCCAAAGCGATACAACCGGACCTGAAGGGGAATTAAAGGCACGATAGATAAAATTTGAGTTCCGATAAGGCGAGATTTCGGGCGGGCCTTAGGCGGAAAGCTATTTTGGGCTAGCTCCACCCAATCCCATAGACTGGTCAATAGGTGGCTGGCGGAGGGTAGAGGAAAATAGCTTTTTTGGGTGGGTAACCTCCCTACTCCTAAGTCACCCAAAATTGAATGATGACCGTTGGATTGGAGATCCCATAGATCGACGGTGGGGATTGCTCTAGCAACAAAAGGTGGACCTAAAATGATTATAGGGTGGATGCAATACATTTTCAAATCTGATAAAAAGGATTTTGTCAGGTTTTTAAAGGTTTTCCCATGTATTAGGGATCTCGCCCAACACATTAATGTGATGGGATATAATGCCTAATGGTGGACCCGATAGGGATTTAGGGGCGATTGAATAGGATTTCACATTCGGAAATCATGCCCAATAGTGTATTTTGTGGGCCTTCCCTGTGTAATGGGATTTTCTCCATTTTTCAGATTTTCACCTATGAAACGACCCTGATTCCTTTTGTAACCACTCCTGATCATCATGCCACGCTATAGTAGGCATTTTTTTTATAGGCAATGATGCATTTTGAAGCAACAGATCTGTAGAGGGACAATGAATTGCAGGAGAAACGACAAGGGAATCCAAAAAGTCGGGGAGATGCCTCAAAAGAGCCAGAGAGCACAAGTGAGAGGAGGAGGAAGAAGCTAATGCAGAAGGCAGAAGCAGAGAGTGAAAGCTACTACGCAGAGCAGCCAAGGGAGTCACTTGGAGGTCAAGTGAAAAGCCAGAGGGTTGTAAGTTAAAGAGAACCAAAGAAGCCAGAGTCGAAGAGCTAGAGCCAAGAGCCAGAGCCGAGAGCTAAAGCTAGAGCCGAGAACTAGAAAGCCGAGAGCTTCAAGAGCTAGGGATAAAATGGTGTCTAAACCCTTTGTTTCTGTGTAAAATAGTGGAGCTGAGCCAAGAACTTATAAAAAGGACCTTGCCATCATCCTAGAGAGCCTAGTTGAGTTGACTAGAGCTCACAGAGATGTAGCCCAAGAGTTTTGGGTGAACTCCTAATTAAATTGTTGTCTTATGTGTTGTTCTATTGCTACATTGTCTACTATCATATATCTATCTATCTATGTATCTATCTATATATATATGTTGTATCAACATAAATAACATAATTTTAAAAGCACATAAATAGTTCTAAAACATACATAAGCATACACCTATATTTTCAAGCATATTATCAATTCCACATTGTTTAATCAATAAGAATTGGGAATATTTAAGCTTTGGAAGTGGGAGAGGTCCTTGTAAGTTAGACAAGAAGCCTAAGTGCCCCATTTTTAGATCAGGTGGTATCGGAGCCTGAGATTTATTAAACCCACCTTCAAAGAAGGTTATATCAGAATTCTTGATTGATAGAGCAAAGATTGCTTGTCTAAAAGGTGTTTAAACAGTCAGAGGTTGATTGTATGCTTGTTTGCAAACTAACTATTGTTTGAGTTTGCAAAGGTGAAGGGAAAGCTGTTGATAGCTCAATCCAGGAAGGACAAGAAGGAAGAAGGGTTGAAGGCATTCTTTTATTCCAAAGGACCTCAAAGAAATCCTTGAATCACAAGAGGTTTGTTGCAAAAGGTTGCTTAATAAAACCCTTTATTAATCTTGTTTGAAGTTCTTTTGTTCATTGGTATAATGACAACTTCTACAAGTGAATCCTCAAATTCCTCCTTCATCACAAGACTCTATGATGGAGACTTGAAGCAAGACTTGTTCATCATGATGGACAAGGTGAGAGAAATGTATGAGGATGGAAGGAAGAGTAGCATACTTAGAGAGCAGTTGAATTCCATGAAGGAAGAGAAGCATTTGCTTTCCGACAGACTGCAGGAAATGGAGAGGCAACTTCATATTGCAAATATGAACCTGAAAATGATGCATGAGTTGGACTCACAACTCTTTGTTGCCAAAGAAGCCTTGGTCAAATATCAGCTTGAGGAAGAGGTGAACCATTCCAGTTTGTCTTCAAATTACTCTAAGAATGCTTATATTGGTTCTTTTGAAAAACATACTAGAGGCATAGGTTCCAAGCTAATGTCCAAGATGGGCTATGAAGGAAAAGGCTTGGGCAAGCATGCACAAGGTATTGCTGAACCAATAATGGTTGAGGAAAGGCCTAAGTATTTGGGTCTTGGCTATGGATAGTCTTATGGAGAGAATTCCAAAGCTGCCACGAAGGCCATTGAAACAGTCCCAAGAAGGAGTTTCATTTCATGTCCTCTACCTCAGAAGTGTGAAGATTGTATTCAGGGGGAATGTAATGGCTTGAAACATCACTTGTAAGATGCAGGTGTTCAGAAGCACAAACTTGAGCCAAAGAGTTGTGGAAACTCTAACAGCCTTGAAGAGATTGATGGTGTTCCAAAGGGAGTCACTTCTTCACTTGCTTCACCTCATCATGAAGGCAATAAAGGTGAAAGAGGAAGGTATAAATCTGGTTCTAATCATCTTCCTTTTGATTTTGCAAAGCATGATAAATTTCCACATAGAAATGGAAAAGGAATTGCATGTTCTTTTTGTGGTTTGGATAACCATCATGTTTCGAGATGTTGGAAGAGAATGGCCACATACAGGAAACTTTTGAAGGAAAAGAAGCAAGAAGCCAAAGGTCCATTGGAAAAGACAAATCATGATGTCAAGAGGATGCACATGTGTTGCACTTACTGCCATAAGCAAGGGAATCCTGCTGAAAGATGTTGGACTCTGAATCCAGCAATGCTTCCACAAAAGCTGAAGAAAGTGGAAAGAGAAGATGGAAGAAATGGAAAGGAAGATTCCATGAATGATGTGTCTGAGGATGATTCACATGTTGATGCCAATTTGCAGAAAAAGGTAGTACCTTTGAAAGGGATTGGTGAGAAATGGCTAGAGTTCTTATCCAATTAAGGTTGCATGTCTATTGATGCATCTATTTTCATTTCTTTGTTATTGAATGCAAGTTGCAGATTCTTACCAAGAAGGTGAATGGAAAAGTTGAGTAGGAGGCTCACTTTATTGCTGCAACATTATATTTCATTTGAGCTTCGAAAGTACAGTGTACTTAAGAGCAAGTTGAAGGATGAAATGCATGCATGAGCATGATGTGCATGGACACAGGGATGTTGATGTTTTCCTTGTTTTGAACATGTATGTGTAATTAACTTGTAGGGTTGATTGCTTCGACAGGCATGTGATGCAGTGTTGACTTGGGAGAAGTTAACTTGGTCTCCAGGACGGAGATAGTGATGAAATGTTTCATCTTTTGAAAAGAGTCCTAATGGTCTTTTTTTACATGCTTGACTTGAAGGGTCATTTGTTTTAAAGGAATGTTTTGTGGGCTTGTTGTCTAGTCCATCATTTGTATCAAATGTAAGACATGGAGGTGTTCACAAGATGTGATAATTTGTTTCTTTTGTTGAATCAAGAGGTTAGGCCATCCAGTTATTGTCTGTATTTTTGTTGTTGTTAACAGTGGTTGTTTACAACTTGTCAAATAGGTATAAATGAAAGTTTTGTGGAGCAGGTGTACTTCAAATTTGTTTGAGCCACCTTAGATCAATGATCAAAGCAAATAAGTTCAAACTACCTTCTATGACCATCTAAGCAGGAGTTCCGTAGGAAGGCAAGGAGGAAGGCAATTCTTCCCAGGAGGACCAGCACATCTAAAAAGGAAAGTGGTCAAAGGCTTTGGTTCAGAAGACACTATGCAAGACAAGTGTGTGGAGGCTGAAAGAAGAGGGTGCCATTACTCTCATTTACTATTCAGATTAGTATATCAGTCTTTTGGAGACCAAAAGTTCTTTTAGTGGGAAGGCGTGATCCAAAATGGATTTTGGATAGACTCCCAAGTCTGAGTGTTCCTCATAGAGGAAAAATGAATTCCAAGGAAGTTCCTGGAAATAGCCCCATTGCAGATATATTTTCATTCTCAATCCACTACAATTTGAATGGGCAAAAATGGACTTAGGATGCAGAAGTTATCACCAAAAAAAGTTGCCCTTTGTTCTCTAGAAAAAGAGGCAAAATCCCCTAAAATGGGCACACGCCCCTTATAAAGGGAAATCGCATTGGAAAAAGGCAAAAAAGGTCGGGCTTAAGTGGAGGTGGAAGAAACCCCGATCTGATGATCCGATCAATCGGGTCAGAGACAGGCCTGCAGGTGATATTGGGACCCTGGACTCGGTGATTGCGATCATGCAATACACCGATCGCTGATGATCAGATCGGTGAATCGGCACCGACGATGTACCGAACCCTTGGGCCGTATGCGATGTGATATGTGATAGTGATCGTGAAGGGAAATCTCATTCGTCAGATCGTGAAAGGAATGGACGACTAGGATCAAATCGGTGACATGCGATCGCCAGACCCGATGGGTTTTATAAACCCGACATCATAATATTTGAGTTCTGGAAAAAGGGACTTTCCTGTGTATAAGAGCGTTTCGACATAAAAATTGAAATACAAAGGAAAAAGCCCCCAAAGCAATACAACCAAACTTGAAGGGGAATTAAAGGCGCGATATATAAAATTTGAGTTTCGATAAGGCGGGATTTCAGGCAGGCCTTAGGTGGAAAGCGGTTTTGGGTTGGCTCCGCCCAATCCCATAGACTGGTCGACACGTGGATGGCGAAGGAGAGAGGAAAACTACCTTTTCAGGTTGGTAACCTCCCTACTCGTAAGCCGCTCGAAGTTGAATGATGACCGTTGGATCAGAGATCCCATAGATCGACGGTGGGGATTGCGCTAGCGGCAAAAGGCAGACCCAAAATGATTATAGGGTGGATGCAATACATTTTCAAATCTGATAAAAGGGATTTTGTTGGGGTTTTGAAGGTTTTCCCATGTATTATGGATCTAATCCAACACATTAATGTGATGCGATATAACACCTAATTGCGGACCCAATAGGGATTTAGGGGCAATTGAATGGGATTTCACGCCCGGAAATCACGTTCGATAGTGTATTTTGTGGGCCTTCCCTGTGTAATGGAATTTTCTCCATTTTTTAGATTTTCGCTTCTGAAACGGCCCTGATTCCTTCTGTAACCACTCCTGATCATCATGCCACACTGCAGTAGGCATTTTTTTATAGACAATGATGCATTTTGAAGCGACAGAGCCACAGAGGGACAATGAATCGCAGGAGAAAAGGCCACGGAAGCCAAAAAGTCGGGGAGATGCCTCAAAAGAGCTAGAGAGCACAAGTGAGAGGAGGAGGAAGAAGCTAATGCAAATGGTAGAAGCAGAGAGTGAAAGCTATTGCACAGAGCAGCCGAGGGAGTCACTTGGAAGTCAAGTGAAAAGGTAGAGAGCTATAACTTAAAAAGAGCCAAAGAAGCCAGAGCCAAAGAGCCATAGCCAGAGCCAAGAGCCAAAGCCAAGAGCTAAAGCTAGAGCTGAGAGCCAGAGCTAGAGCTAAGAACCAGAAAGCAGAGAGCTTCAAGAGCCAGGGATAAAATGGTGTCTAAACCCATCGTTTCTGTGTAAAACAGTGGAGTTGAGCCAAGAGCTTGTAAAAAGGACCTTGCCATAATCCCAAAAAGCCTAGTTGAGTTGAGTAGAGCTCACGGAGACATAGCCCGAGAGTTTTCGGTGAACTCCTAATTAAATTGTTGTCTTATGTGTTGTTCTATTGCTGCATTATCTACTGTTATATCTATATCTATATATATATATATATAGATAGATATATATATATGTGTGTGTGTGTGTGTGTTGTATCAACATAAATAATAGAATTTTAAAAGCACATAAACAGTTCTAAAACAGACATAAGCATACACCTATATTTTTAAGCATATTATCAATTCCACATTGGTTAATCAATAAGACTTGGGAATATTTAAGTTTTGGAAGTGGGAGAGGTCCTTGTAAGTTAGACAAGAAGACTAAGTGCCCCATTTTCATATCACAAACACTTCACTTTTTTGTTTTAGGAGAAAGACCCATGTCTTCCTTGTGTAGTCATCTATGAAGGTCAATACACAGTGGTTTCCACCAATTGATGGTGTCTGCATTGGTCCACATAAATCTGAGTGGACAATTTCCAAAGGTGTATTTTCCCTCACTGACTTTCCTGCTCGAAATGTCTCTCTTTTTTGCTTGCCCAAGATACATCCTTCACATATGCTGTCTAGTTTTTCTATGAGTGGTAAACCCTTCACCATTCCTTTCCTATGCAGCAAATTCAAACCTCCAAAGTTGAAATGTCCAAATCTCAAATGCCGTAACCAATTTTCATCTTTTACCTCTGCTTGAAAGTTTACTTGTGTGACAGCTGCCTATTTTCTTCCATCTTCTTGTCAGTTCATAGATAGTTGTGCTTGTGCACCTTATTTCTGCAAATCTGATATTATTTTTAGGGGAAACATTCTATTGTTTGTCATCTCAACCTTTGCAATCAGATGTTTGCTTGGAGGCCTATCCAAAATTGTGCACACATCATTTTTGAAGAAGACATTTTAGCCCTTCTGCATGAGTTTTCCAACGCTCATGAGATTATGTTTCAAGCCAGGGACAAAGTAAACATCTGAGATGTATTTCTTCTTCCCCTTCTTTGTTAGGATATTAACTCTTCATTTTTCCATGAAAGAGACTTTGCTATCAGTCCCTAATGTCACTTTAGATTTCACACTTTCATCTAGATCAAAAAATATTTCTATGTTTCCTGACATGTGGTTGCTACACCCTGAATCTAGATACCATATATCACTCTGTTTTTCTTGTGCTACATTACAAGATAAAAACATGCTATCATGGTTATGATTTTCTCTTGTGAAATTTACACATAGTTTGTTACTAATGTCATATTGCTTATTTCTACATTCATTTGCATAATGACCATACTTCTTGCAGTAATGACATTGAACTTGAGATTTATCATACCTCTGACCTTGTGCTTGATTTTGGCTTGGGCCTTAACTTGGATTTTGATTGCTGCCTCTTCCATTTGAGCTTAAAGGGCTGCTTCTTCCACCTCTATGTGTGCTTCTTCCTCTTCCTCTAGCATATGATCTTCCTCTGCCTTGACCTTGACCAAATGATACTTGTGTCTTGAAGGCATGCTCCAATGAGGAGCTTGCTGCTTTATTCAATCTATGTTCATGAGAAATTAGTGATGCATAAAGCTCATCCACTGAGAATTGCGAGAGATCCTTCATCTCTTCTATGACCACAACAATGGCCTAAAACCTTACTGGCAAAGTTCTCAAAACTTTCTCAACTATTCTTCTTTCCTCAAGTGTCTCACCATGAGACCTAATTTGAGTAACTAGCCCACTTACATGTGTAAAAAACGAGTCTATATTCTCAGGCTCTTTCATACAAAGTGTTTCAAAATCTCTCCTCAACATTTGTAGCTTTGCTATTTTGACTTTTTCCATGCCTTGGTAGGCTGTTTGGAGGGTGTCTCATGCTTGCTTGGACTTCGTTACTGCTACAACCCATGGGAAAATACTTTCATGAACTGCTTGAAAAATATAAAACAAGGCTTTTGAATCCGTCTTCCTGTTGTCCCTTAACAAATCTTTTTCTTTTTGAGATAAGGCATTGTATGTTGTTGCATCTGCTAGTTCTTGAAAACCATTCTCCACCAAATCCCAAATGTCTTGAGAAGAAAACAGGGCCTTCATTGTAATAGCCCAATAATAATAATTTTTGCCATTAAATTGAGGTATTTGAGGATTATTCAAGCTTGTGCTTGATGTTTCCATTTCTGAGCATAAAAAAACACTTTCTACTTGCTGGTAAATATGCTAAAAACAATGTGCCCTCAAAACAATTCTTACTGCTAGTAAAAACACTTGTTTTTACACTAACAATATTTAACCCGCTCTGATACCATGTTAAAAATATTTAGGAAATTTAATTTTCGCCGAGGGGCAGAGAGTTATGATTTTCACGAAGCTACTTTCGTGTAGCTAGCTTCACCCACCTAGATTTTGGGGACCTGGATACGATTTTACATTTAATTCATGATAGAGAAAAGTAATTAATATGATGTTGCTATTTGAGTGTAATCAGAATCACGCAGGTGTTTCTGGAGTGTGGGCAATAGTCGCTGAATGAATGCTTTCCCATATCTATTTATCAAAGTACATTCACTTCTTTAAATTCCTTGTTGAGTTTTAGAAATAGAGGCTAGTAGGATATTTAGCAATGTTCAAAGTTGGTTTGCGAACTGTTTTCAAAACTTGTTGGATGACCTCCTCGACCAGCTTCCACTCTTCCTTGAACAATATTCACAATCACAGTTAATTGAATAATAAGACAGATCTACATAAATAATATGCGATATACTTATCAAGCCAGCAATCTACAAAACTCAAATAATAGGCAGAATTGGAGTGTCTTACTTGTCCTTCAGCTCAAAACCGCTTATATTTGCCACAGCAGAAAGAGCATTCCTCCATTTTTCCATGGTGTCGGGGTCATATTTCCATTGAGAATCAAATGTTCTCTTCCTTTTGAGCATGCCCAGAGCTCGTGCATAAACTCCATCTCCGCCCCACGTCCACTGAAGATCTACAGGCCCCTTCGATTTGAGGACCAACTTCTCTCCTCCTTGCAGTTCTTTCTGGTCCAGAAAAACTACCAATTAAAGACCTTTAAGGCGATAGTAGATATGGATAGGGATTCCTTTCTTAACATTAGGGCCACAGTGATTCAGAAAGGCATCATACACATAACAATTGTTATTGCCATGGGAGGGGGATGTGGAGGTGGATGCTAAGGATGTATCGTCACAAGATGGGGTAAATGTTATAGACATATTTGGGTACTGCAACCCAATAACATATGTCCATAAAACAAGGGCTTCTAAACCCCTAAAAGTGTTGTTTCATACCCTAAAGGAAAAAGGTCAGCTGATTACATCATTTCACAGAAGTTCTCCCCGAAAAACTGCTCAAAACTGGTCAAAACTGGACCATACAGACAGCTCCATGCTAAGGGTGCGATGCATCTCACCTGTCACATGCAAAGGGTGCAATGCATACTGAAAAGCCCTTCGGTAGGGTGTGATAAGCGAGAGCAGACAAATGGCAGAGGCAGTTTGCTAGGTGGAAACCTAGAGAATCTTCTAGAAACTGCTCATTTGACACTTGCCTCTCTGAATTTGCCTAGGGATGAGTAAGAGATCATGAAATCTCCAAGTGGAACCAAGAACCATCAGTGAAATAACACTAATCAAAATCTCAGAAGCTGACTCACCCACCTGCAAATATCTATATATGGATCGCTCATCCTAAAGATCTAGAGGCTGGAATTTTGTATTTTGTAAGGAAGTGTTGTTGGTTTTTCTGTGAAGCATTGTATTGTTGGGTGATCTAGTCTTTTCATGAGGTGAAGAGGGCTTTCATGTTGGGAGGATGGCACTAGATCAGACAGTTGGGTTGTAATCCTCTCTTCTACTACTTCTATCAATAAAGTTATTTGAGTTTTCCTCCATATGCTTGTATATCTCTGAATCTTGTATTTGTTTATGCATGTGTATGGTTAATGTACATCTGATCCTATATTGTTTATGGTTATGGATCTCTATGCTTTGATGGTATTCTGTTGCTTTGAATCTACAAGTGTTCTTTGAAGCAGGACAAGTGAGGAAGGAGTGGCAAAGCTCTGTCAAAGGAGGGAGGAAACAAGCAAGAAGACAAGCGAAAGACTGAGGTTGGTACTCTCTGCTTCTCTCTCATCTATCTCTCATAAAGGAAAATGAAAGTAACTTTGGTTTGTTTGTTTCTAAGATAGCTACCCATCTTAGTGGGACTAGCAGCTCTGAATGGACACTAGTTTTCCCAATAACAAAATGGTGACTCCGCTGAGGAACGAATAATTTGATTGCTAGTCACTGTTGTTTGCTTTATAAGCTACAGACGGAGCCTGAAGTTAAGCCAACTAGCCTTCGAACTGCTTTTGTTATGCAACTGCAAAGTAGATCAACGCTGCTTCAGTAAATCTCTAGGTTAGTTTATGAACTGAACATCTAACTTGCAAACATCCTAAGTGCCCTGGTGGTAGCTCAAATAACCTCATTAGATCAGCCCCTATACTTTGTGTTTACTGTCTATCATTAGCTAGCCTAAATCCTTGAAATTAGTTGCAAACTATGAGTGAAAACCAAGCTCAATCTCCTCCCTGGACCATCACACTGTCTGTCATTGCCAACCTGGATGCATCGCACCTCCTTTGTGTTGCGGGTGATATGCATCCCTGTTTCTCTATGTTACAGGTGCGATTATTGAATGAGACTGTTTTTGCCTCCAGATTTTGGTTTTTCCTTCATTGTTTTCAACTCTATTCAGTAGTTTTGCTATCTATGATCAGTATATCACTGTTGAAACTCTCTCCCTTTGCATTATTCAGCCTCCATTGATAAAGAATTGTGAATGTATTTTTATCTATTTTTCATCATTTACAGTTCTCCTTTGCAAACAATAGCTTAATCGAACTGTCGTCTTTTCATTTGAAAGTATCGCAAGTGTCATTTTCAGTCAAAGAAAAGAGTGTCGTAAAGTCTTCCTCTTTTAGATAGTCGATTACACTTTTGCCATTGTATTTGATTTGAATCATCAATTCTTTGAAATGTCGAAAGAAATTTTCAAGTTGAAATTGAAAGTGTCGTCTAAATCTTCCTTTCATTTTTGAAAAGAAATTGCTAAAGTGTCGCTTTGAGGAAAGATAGTTTAGATTTGTACTTAGTTTTCTTTTTGTCATTCTCACGTTAAGGAAATTGAAAAACAAATTCAAGCATGTGCATTTGCATTTAGACTACATGCGGAAATTGATTTAGGATAGTGCATCTTATTGTGTGCTCTCTGCTCTATGTTGAAAGAATTTTACTTCTCTTTCCTTAGTAGCTAGGATTTTCATTGCTAAAATAAAGTAAACGATTGTTTATCATCTTATATTGTATATTTAGGAATTGTATATCTACATCACACAGTGAAACTTAAAGGATAACTTCTTAAGAAAGATCAACTGTAAAATAAACCTCAATGAACATAAAAATGCTTTGGAACCTAATGCACAACATCTAGAAGTCTAGGCTAGAGACGTATTCCGACATCGTAAAGCCTGGTAACTATCGTTTTCATTGTAGGTTGGGTGATTCCTCCTCTTTGATACGACAAGTGCTAGTATGGACTTGTGCTCCCAGGTACCATCGAGTATATATTGGGAGACCACAATAGGCTATATCCTTTATCCTTAGCAAGCCATGTATGCTGCCCTATTGATCGCAATGCACTGAACACAACGTTCGGGAAGATCGACTGTTGTACATAAAAAGTATTCTGCAATTTTGTGATTGGTTTGGTAATCCCTCTGTCTAGATTTCTAGAGTAGTCACTTTCATTCCTTTTCAGACTCCTTAAAAGAAAAGGTTCATCTAAGCACTTGTCACTTCAGGCTCATTAAAAATCGAAGGTGACTAGAGTCATCTTTAAGCTTTTTCTCAACTCTTTAAAATTGAAAAAGCAAGTGGTGTCAAAGCGTCATAAAATTTATTTTAATCGAAATAACAGCATTGTTCCCTCGTTGGTCTTAAGGTGGGAAAATGGAGTCCACCAATCAAGGATTTCCCCTTGGGGGGAATCCTAGTCCTTTCTCTTCTTGGGGAGATGTTCGTGCTTCACATATGGCTACATTGTCCCTTCCAGGACTCACAATTGGCCTGCCAGTATGGGTTTTCTCGACTTCTGTCGTTCAAAACACCATAATTCCTCAGTAATCAAATCAACAACCAGATGATACTGAATTTTCTCCCCCACCTTCTACTTCGTTTGTTTCTCCCTCTCCTTCTTCCTCTTCACTTGGTGAAGCTAATAACACTAAAAACCAAGTAACTGAGAAGAAGAAGAAAGGGAAGGAGAAGAAGAAGAAGAAGCCAACAGTGAAAGGGGGCAACCATGAATCATCTAGCGAAAATCCACACACTGCACCATCCGAACTTAAATCTCCATGTGTCATTTGCAAAGGATACCACTATCATCGAGATTGACCTTGCATCCCATAGATCTTAAGGGACTGGTCTCCCTGTTTGCACAATCCAGTGTATTCAACCTTTGACGATCATGTTGAGAGCACACCATCAACTAGTGAAAATGAAATCAATGGACAGAAAGGAATATCTAAATTTCCTTGTAGACTATGTGAAGGCGATCGTGCCCTCCACTATTTTCCTTTCCTGGACGAAGCTAAAAGAGTCTTGGATAACTGTCCTGCTTCACCGCAACGACTTCCTCCTGGATACAAGAAACTCTTATCGAGTCCATCGCTAGTTGAAAATCCAACTGACACACCTTTGTTGTCGGTCGAAGCACCTATCATTGAAGGTAAACCCTCTGAGTCCACACTAGACCAAAGTCAATAGATCGAGACAGTAGTCGACCTAGTCTTATCTTTAGATGATACGGTCACCAAAGAGAATGAGAACGATACCGTTCAAATTCTTTTTGTTAAGACAGAATCCAATGAACATGGGGGCAATCTACCCATTCTTTTACTGCAGGAAGGAAGTTCGTTAGAGATTCATATGGCCATTTATTTAGTCCTTCCTCCAAGCAATCTAGTCATTTCCTTCGATTGGAATCTACCAAGGAGACCCAGCCTACAATCTAATGTACCATTCTGAATCATAGTACAAGCTTACAAATGATCATGGCTAGTACTATCATAGATGAAGGGGCTTCCGTGAGTATCCTTTCCTCAACTGCTTGGAAAGCACTTGGTTCACCATTGCTTCTGCCTGAGATTCGAAATCTCTCAGGCTTTAACAAAGGAACCAGTCGACTGTTAGGGATCCTTCCAAATTTGCTTATAACTTTGAGAAGGAAAGTTGTTCATCTAAACACGATGGTAGTCCAAGGGCCTCTATATTACAATCTACTCCTTGAGCGTACCTACATTTATAGCATGGGAGCTATTGTTTCCTCACTCTTCTGAGTGATGTGTTTCCCGTATGAAGACAGAATGGTCCAGCTTTTTGACCAACTTTCATTCCCCAGTTCAAACAAGGCTACTAGTCAAATGCCATCCCTAACTGGTCTTTTTGCATAAGGAATGTCTCATCAACCTCTAGTCCATCCACCTGATGAGCACGAGTGATTCGGTGAATGTGATTAAACCCAGGGGGCATGCGCCCTGGTCTGCTTCACCAGGAAAACCCCAGATATAAGGTAGGTTTCTGCGTAGGATATATGACTAGTTTGACACACCCATCCATTTAGGAAAATGGGATTAGAGTGGAAAAGGATTCCCTCGTCAAACGTTATGTGAGTGGAACCTCCCACCATTCACCTTTGTCTATTTCGATGAACAGAGCCAAGGAAATTTTTTGCCTGCAAATGCGGATGCAATGACCTTGCTTTAATGCAAGAACTTCCATATGGTAACCTGGAAACTTTACTTCTCTTTATACCTGGGGGGCATGCAAACCTTTTGTATGCAAGTGAAAAGTGACCAACGTAGCTCTAACCCCATAGTTTTTACTAACTTCAACTGCTTAAGTTAGGTGATTGGTCTAGTCAACCATTCACTTTTGCCGGGACCGATAGAAACGACAAAGTAAAGGAAATGTTTCCCATCGAGAAGCTATCCTAGCTAACCTCAGTAGTTCTTTAACCCCTAGGATAGTAGTTGGTCATTCCTAGATTACATATAAAAGGCTCCGAAGCAAAGTTGCGCATAGGGAAAGCTCCCTAAAAAATGAACCTACTAATGAGAGACATCCTTATTATACGACTGGCATGAGCAATGTTTCCACAAAGTTCAAGCTTGTTAAAAAATAAACCTAGTTATGAGCATATGTTCTCCCAGAGTTCAAGCTCATTAAAAAATGAACCCACTTTCATTAAATAACCTTTGTGGTCACATTACTATCAGCTTTTGAGCCTTGGTCATGTTCTTACCATCACCTCCATTTTTTAGTTGATCATCTGCCACCACTTGATTGTTTATCCTTTTGTGGAATAGCTGCAATGAGTGATTATGTTAGCCATCTTATTTACACTGTCGTGATTGAAAATTTCCAACCTTACCTGGAACCAGCTGCTACCCGAAAATAGCACTCGTTCCTCAAAGACAAGTCTCTTTTAAGCTCTTTTTTAGACTCATAAAATATAAAAAGATTGCCGAGAAATTGGCCTCTCCAGCTCGTTAAAGTGATTGGAAGTGCCATCCCTCCTCTATATTTTAATATTTTGGACCTGAGAGATCATTACGCAAAAAGATCGAGTGCTTGTCTTTTTCGGCTCATTAAAATGATCGGAAAAGTCATCCCTTTCGTATTATTTTATACTTTCTCAGACTTAAGGGATTATACCACGAGAAAGGATTACTGGAGTTTCCTTTTTGTCTCTTTTCAGACTCTCTAAAACTAAAAAGGACCAAGTTATCTTTGTTGTTAAGATCGTTAAAACAATAGCGATGAACTTGTCCATTACAGACAAGGGCGAGTTTCACTGTCACTAGGCTCACTAAAACATAGCGACAGGTTTTCCCGAAGGGAAAATTATAGAACAAGCATATGTTATCCTCCTCAAGATTGACAAAAATAAAGAGGTACTGGTCAGAAATGACTGGGGAAAAATTGGGAAGAAAACTTGAAGAACCTTTATTGGTAGCAGGTCGCTCTTGAACATGACACTTTCACTCCATCACCATGATTGAGTCGGGTTGGGTTATTCCGTTCACCGGTCATATCACCATTGGTCCTCTGTACCATACATTTTTGGGGTTAACGCTACCAATGCATTTCAGTGTCGCCGATATGTTCAAGAGAAGTCGCTCAGAGAATTCACCAACCCAACTTACGCCTCATCCGCTACAATACCTTCATGCTCCATTCTTTCATGACCGCCACCCTGAACCTTGTATCATCAGATCATTTTCACCTCCACAAAATCATTTGATCTATTCCGTGTCATAGATGTGGGATTCATTAAGGTCCTCCTACGACGGGTCACTTCTTGTCGACATCAGCTCATTATCCAAGAAGTCGACTTAGGAACAACCCTTTCAGTACTTTGAAGCTTGCATGCCTCAATGGCAAGTTTCTCACTTCTGGAAACATGTTTACATTAATGGCCTTTGATTG
>APFE030409768.1:236349-286965 GCA_000404065.3 Pinus taeda | reverse complement strand
GGGGGGGGGAATGTAGACATGTGACATTCAAGGATTGGGGGAGATATGGTGATGTGTGAGCGCAAGTGTTGGAAATAATACTGAGAGGGGGGGGGTGAATCAGTATTATCAAATTCTTTTCAATATATCTTCCAGATTTATATTTTAATTTATTCTTCAAATATCGATCATTATTTTGTATTTCAGTACCATATAATAATGAGCAAGAACAAGAAAAACAGATAATCACACCAAAGAACCCCAGATATAAGGTGGAAACCCAATGTGGGTGAAAACCACCTGCTGCAATATGTCTCTATCTTCTTTCAATTAGAAACTTCTTTTACAATGATTTTGTACTGGTGCAGTGCTTTACCAGTACGCAGGCTGCAACCTACAGAGAGCTACAACCCTATCTCGTTTTCCAGTCTCTCTTGGAAGGGAGCTACAACCCCCTTAGCTCTTCTACTTCTTTAAGGACCACGTTTCATGAATTTTTAGACTGGATCCATGAACATCAAATAATCAACAAATACATATGAATCACCCAATATCCTTTTATAAGAAACCAAGGAATCAACCAATAACTTTTCAGAATGCAGTAACTAGAACAAAAATACCAGTAATCGAAACCCAGAACTCTTCAGCAATAGATAAAAGGCAGCCAATAAGTATTTCAAGAAAAGTCCGCAACTTCACTAATAGAAACCTGCAAATATCCGAAGTCCTTCTGTGTCTAAACTGCGCAGATCCGCAACTGATCCTTCTGCTGATCTGCGTACCTCGACGCAGATCCACACCTAATCCTTCTGTTCCTCTGCATACCTTCGTACTGTGCCTTTTTCTGCTCTGCGTATCTCCACACCAGTGCCTTCTGCTGCGCTGCGTACCTCCTTACCTACGCCTTCTGCTACGCTACATACCTCCGCATCTACACTGTGGATCACCTGCGGACCTCCGAAGGAGCCAAATTAACAGTCCTCCAATGTGCCACAAACAGTCAGATCCACAGGTCTGATCATGCGCCCAAGAGATCACAACCTATTAATATATTCACCTTCAATTTCACCTTGATATAGATCTAGCCTTTAGAACTGATTACCCAGAACTTCAGATCTTAAGATATTCAATTTTCATGAGTGTGTAGCCAAGAGATCTCGTTTCCTTTTTATAGGTAAGCCCTTATTCAAACCATGGATCAAAACCATAGAAAAACAATACAAGGGATCCAAAACCTGGTTTTAATAATTTAGATCTTATACCACGGACCAAAACCATAGGATCTAAACGAAGGACTAAATACCAAGGGCCAAACATAAGAAACCCCATGTGAGCGCGCTTCTCTGCATTGGAGTGAGTGAACTGGGGGACCGCACCTTTTGAACGGAGAATCTGCGGGTATGACCGCACTTCTGGGTCGGCGTACCTGCGGGTCCGTACCTTTTGAATGGTGCACCTACGAACCCCTTGCTTTCCATAATTTTGAGGGCCTGAATAGAATTTTGCCACTTGAGTGAGTTGCCATCAAGTACAACACCTGAATTGTAGCACCAAACCTAAATCATAATGCCAACAATCTCCCCCTTTGGACTTGATGGTAACCCCATGAACTTCATGGTCATTCTCCCCCTTTGGCATCAAGGGAAAATGGTTATGCTCCCCTTGAGAACATGCTTAAGTCTTTGCACTTCCGATCATGCTCCCCCAAATCTGAAAAACAAAAATTTCTTCAAGAAGAACCATAATCCACCATACACCATAAATGACTGTGAAAGGGACAGAGACATATTAGCAGCAATATGCAGATCAGCATCCATGTTCTCCTTCTGTACATTCTTCTTCAATATCTTCTACCATAATGCCAACAATGCATTATATATGCTCCCTCTGAACCTGTGCTATTCGATCTTCGACCAATTCATAAACCAACAAATGTACGCATATACCTCATATGAAACTTGCGTACAACCAACAATCTCTGAAACAGATGAGATTCAAAAACAACAAGATGATCCATCAACTACCCCCAGCTTTTGCCTGATGTATTCAAAGGTCTCCCTGAGCAATGGTTTGGTGAGTATATCAGCAACTTGTTCCTTAGAAGGAACATACTCCAACTTGACCTTTTGTTCAAGCACTTATTCCCTGAGAAAGTGATACTTGATCGGTATGTGTTTGGTATTTGAATGAATGACTGGGTTCTTTGAAACGCTGATTGCACTTGTATTATCACATAAGATGGAGATAGGTGGTGTACAAGTGATTTGAAAATCCTGCAAGGTTTGCATCATCCAAAGAAGTTGAGTGCAGCAAGATGCAGTAGCCACATATTCTGCTTTAGCTGTAGATAAAGCAATCGAACTTTATTTCTTGCTGAACCAAGATACTAATCTGGAACCCATAAAGAATGCACCACCACTTGTGCTCTTCCTGTCATCCACGCTTCCGGCCCAATCTGCATCTGTATAAGCATGAAGAGTGAGATCTGTATCTCTTGGATACCATAAGCCATAGTTTTGAGTTCCTTGAAGATATTTGAAAATTCTCTTTACTGCTTGAAGATGGGTTTCCTTTGGATTTGCCTGAAATCTTCCAACTATTCCTACTGCATGCATGATGTTTGGTCTGGTACCTGTTAAATAAAGTAGACTTCCAATCATGTATTTGTAGGTTGGTTGATGCACTGTTGCTGATTCGTCATTTTCATGAGATTTCATCCTGTTACCATGGGTGTACCTACTGGTTTTGCATCTTCCATGCCATATTTCTTCAGAATCTGCTTGAGGTACTTGGTTTGAGATAAGAAGATCCCTCCTTCATTTTGTTGGATTTGTAATCCAATAAAGTATGTCAGTTCTCCAAGCAAGGACATTTCGAATTGTTTTTGCATCACCAAGGCAAAGCTTTGACTCATAGCTTCTTCATTGCTACCAAAGATAATATCATCTACATACACAACAAGTATTAGCAATTTGTCATTTTCAATTTTTATATAAATATTGCTATCTGCTGATCCTTTTGAGAATCCTTGTTGATGAAGATATTTGTCCATACGATATTACCAAGCCCTTGGAGCCTGTTTAAGACCATAGAGAGCCTTTTTTAGTCTGCAAACAAGATTTGGATCATTCCCAAGAATGAAACCATCTGGTTGCTCAATGTACACTTCCTCTTCTAAGTCTCCATTCAGAAAGGTTGATTTCCTGTCCATTTGAAATACTTTGAACTGCTGAAAGCTTGAGAGAGCGAGGAACACGGATGGCCTCAAGTCTAGCAACGGGAGCAAAAGTTTCTTCAAAGTATATTCCTTCTTGTTGAGCATACCCTTTACAGACAAGTTTGGCCTTATTTCTAATAACTTCCCCATTTTCATTCAACTTGTTCTTGAAGATCCATTTTATTCCTATGACATTCTTATCTTTTGGTCTAGGAACCAATTCCCAAGTGTTGTTCTTTTCGATTTGCTCAAGTTCTTCATCCATTGCCTTGACCCAGCATTCATCTTTGCATGCCTCTCTTACATTTTGTGGTTCAGTGGAGGAGCGTAATGCCAAATAGCTTGAAGCTTCTGCAATTGTTCTTCTTGTTTGTATGCCTGCCTCCTTTTGCCCCAAAATTTGTGATTCTGGATGATTCTTTTGAACATACCTCGAAGGAGTCCTTTCTTCTATCCTTATCTGTTCCTCTAGCTCCTCATGGGTTTCTTCTTCATAGGTTTCTTCTTCATCATCAGTTTGATTTTGAGGGTAGTCTTCATCCTCTTCGATATTGTCATAATTTACTTACCTAGGAATGTATCCTTTTTCATCAACCACTACATCAATGCTGTCAACAATTCTTCCAAGTCTTTTATTGTAACACTTATATGCTTTGCTGTGGGGAGAATAACCAAGGAGAATGCGTTCATCTACTCTAGGTTCAAGTTTTCCAAGCTGTTCATCATTATTCTTAATATAGCATTTGCTTCCAAAACTTTTGAAATGCTTTACCGAAGGAGTCTCACCATACCAGAGCTCATGAGGAGTTTGAGTGCTGTTCACTCGGACATTTGTTTTGTTGAGAATAACAACAGCAGCAAATGCAGCTTCACCCCAGAAGGTTGCGGGAGTTCCAGATTCATCAAGCATAGCACGAGCCATTTGTTGAACAATTCTGTTCATCCTTTACACCACTCCATTTTGCTGAGGAGTCCTAGCTGTAGAGAATTCCCTTCTTATTCCATGTTCTTCATAGAAATTGAAAAATTCATTTGAGGTAAACTCCCCACCTCTGTCTGACCTGAGGCAGTTAATTTTGTAATCTGATTCATTTTCAACCAGGCTTTGAAGGATTGGAATTTTTCGAATGCTTCGACCTTGTGCTTCATAAGTCCTAACCAAACCATCCTGGAGAAGTCGTCAATGAATAATATAAAGTATTTTTCTCCTCGAGGTGACCTTGTCCTAAATGGACCACATACATCTGTATGGACTAGCTCAAGAGGCATGCTAGCTGATCCTTCCTTCTCCGGAAAGTTAGTTCTGGTTTGCTTTCCAAACTGACAAGATTTGCATATGGTGTTGTCTGGAATTTTGATATCTGGAAGACCACGAACTGCCTGGTATTTGCATGCTTTCCTTATTTGTGAAAAGCTTAGATGCCCCAACCTCCGGTGCCATAACCAGTGTTCATCATTTTTTCTCAAATAACATTGATGTTCTCCTTCTTCAAATATGTATAGATTATTTGGAGTTCTTCTGCCTTTGAGTATTGTTCTTCATGTATCAAGATGATGAACACTAAACCCATCTGATCGAAATATTACCTCGGTTCCATTATCGCACATCTGACTGACACTCAATAGATTATGCTTCAAGCCATCAACATACAAAACATTTCCAGCTTTGACTTTTTCTTTCAACTAAGCAATGCCTTTTCCTTTTATGGCTGCAGGGATATCATTTCCAAAAGAAACTTTCTTTCCCTTTTCTAAAGTAGTATATGATTCAAGTTTTTCTTTATCACCTGTCATATGCTTCGAACATCCGTTGTCGATGTACCATTGATTTTCCTATCCTTCTGCATATAAAGCTATCCCACATATTTCTAGTTGCGATTCCTTCATTCTCCATGTTTTGGCACTTGAGGTTTGTTCCTTCTGAGTTGTCTTCCAAAACCTGCTCCTGCATACAGAATCTTCATGCCCAAAATTATTACAAATAGAACATTCAATTTCACTTTCAAGGGCGGAAAAGTTGTTATAGGTCCTCTTCGTGATTGCAGGCATACTTCTTTGTTTTTTAGCCTCTCTAGTCATGATTGTCTTATAGGCAACACATTGAGCTGCTTTATGACCAAAGTTATGTCAAGAGAAACATTGGCCATTGAAGATATTCTTGCGACTATCATCCAACCGATTGTAGTTTCTACTGACATCCATTCTTGAAGAAAATTGGGAAGATTTTACCTGTGGTTGGTTGTAGCTTCTTTTTGTCCTTAAGGTAGAATGCCCCCGATTTTCTTGATAGTCTTTATTCATTCTTGAGGAAGATTGTTCCTGATTTACCTGATGATTTCTATTGGGCCTTTGCTCACTCCTTCTTGCTGCATCAAGATAACTTTTGGAGGTGGAAGCTTGAGATGCTTCTCGATTATATCCCAGACCTGTCTTGATTATAGGGGAACGCTGCACATTGATAATCTCATCTAGAGTCTCAAATCCTTTAACAAATTTAAGATTAAGGGCCTTTGTTTTCTCAATTTCTTTTCTAAGGCCAACAATTTCACATTCTAACTTCTCAAGAAATTTATCTTTTTCATCAAGTTGAAATTGCAGAGTATCAATGATCACATTCTTTTCTTCTAAACATGTTTTGAGTCTAGAAATCTCTTCATAAAAACCATCCACATCTATAGCATCTATGTAATCATCATCTTCAAAGGCCATTAAAAGTTTACAGTGATTACCTCATTCATCTTCATCGTTATTTGATAGTCCATCACTATCTTCATGAGTGTAATAACTTTTCTTGTTTGCATTCTGTTTCTTGTTCCATCTAACAGGTTCCTTCCCCTTATCCTTGTGAGGACATTTGGCAGCATAGTGACCTACTCTTCCACAAGCAAAGCATTTGAAAGGTAACTTACCTCGGAATCGTCCAGCACCCCGTTGAAGATTTTTGACAAAATTTGATTCTTCTTCTTCATCTGATATGCGTCCTGACTCATAGTAGTCTCCTTTGCCAGAAGCCTTGAAGACAGCTTCTCTCCTGTCTGATGGTCCTGCTTTCCTCATTTCATAAGCAGTTAGAATTCCATGCAGCTGTGACATTTTAAGGTTTTGAAGATTATCCTTTTCTTCTATTACAGAAACTTTAGATTCAAACCTAGGAGACAAAGATCTTAGAACTTTTTCAACCACAACAACCTCTTTTACTTCTTCACCCAAATTTTTCATACCATTAACAATCTCATCTACACGAAGAAAATAGTTAGCCACACTTTCAACATTGTACATTATGAGATTTTCATATTGAATTCTGAGGGTTTGAAGTTTTGCTCGTTTTACCTGATCATCTCCTTCATAACTCAGAACAATCTTATCCCATATTTCCTTTGCGGATTTATACTGCATTACCTTGACAAATTCTGATTGAGATAGGCATCCTAATAGAGTATTGACCGCCTTTGCATTTGTTTCATATTTCTTTTTCTCAGCCGGCTCTATAGGAGTTGCTGATGGAAAAGTATACCCTGTATCTATGATATCATAAACTTCAATACCAAGAGATTGAAGATAGGCAGTAACTCTTACCTTCCAATATACGAAGTTTGTCCCATCAAAAACTGGTGGCCTGATTGATGCTTCCCTCTCGTAGTTTCTCATGATGAAAGATCTTCCTTCTCAGATGAAAGCTTCTTTCAGGAAGGACCTGCTGTGATACCAATGTTGGAAATAATGCTGAGAGGGGGGGGGGGGTGAATCAGTATTATCAAATTCTTTTCAATATGTTTTCCCGATTTATACTTTAATTCAATCTTCAGATATTGATCATTAAATTGTATGACAGTACCATATAGTAATGAGCATGAATAAGAAAAAACAGATAGTCACACCAAAGAACACCAAATATATGGTGAAAACCCAATGTGGGTGAAAACCACCTGCTGCAATATGTCTCTATCTTCTTTCAATTAGAAACTTCTTATACAATGATTTTGTACTGGTGCAGTCCTTTACCAGTACGCAGGCTGCAACCTGTAGAGAGCAACAACTCTCTCTCATTTTCCAGTCTCTCCTAGAAGGGAGCTACAACCCCCTTAGCTCTTTTCCTTCTTTAAGGACCATGTTTCATTAATTTTCAAAGTGGATCCATGGACATCAAATAGTCATCAAGTACATGCAAATCATCCAATCTCCTTATACACTCAACCAATGATCACCCAACACTTCAGAATGCTGTAAACAGAAAAGTAATACCAGAAATCTAAACCCAGAATTCTACTGCAATAGATAAAAGACAGTCAACAAGAGTTTCAAGATAAGTCCGCAATTTCACCAAGAGGGGCCTGCGAATATCCGCAGCTCTTCTGAGTCAAAACTACGCAGATCCGCACCGGTGGTTCTTCTGCTCTGCGGACTTCTTCTCAGGTCCGCACTCTCACTGTCTGACAGACAACGTACTTCCGCACTGTGCATTTTCTCACCCTACGTACCTCGCACTTCTCCTTTTGCAGCGCTGCGTGCGGCCCGCACTGCGTCTTCTCTGGTGCTGCGTACCTCGCACCGAGCCTTTTTCTGCACTGCGTACCCCCCGCACTGCTCCTTCGGATCACTTGCGGACTTCTGATTAGGGCCAAATTAACAGTCCTCCAATGTGCCACAATCAGTTAGATCCACAGATCTGCTTATGCGCCTGAGAGATCACAACCTATCAGTAGATTCGCCTTAAGTTTTCTCCTTGATTTAGATCTAGCTTTTAAAATCAATCACCCAAAATTTCAGATCTTAAGATATTCAAATTTCACAAGTGTGTGGCCAAGAGATCTCCTTTCCTTTTTATAGGCAAGCCTTTCTCACAATACCATGGTCCAAAACCATAATAACACAATACCATGAACCCAATACCTTGGATCAATATTTGTAGATGCAATACCACGGATCAAAACCATAGGATCAAAAACTGTCGGACTAATACCATGAACCATTCATGAAGATTCCCACGTGTATGCGCTTTTATGCATTGGAGAGAGTGAAACTGGGGTCCGCACCTTCTGAACGGGGCACCTGCGTGCATGTCCACACCCCTTGGACAGCGTACCTGCGGGTCCGCAGCTTCTTCTAGGATTACCTGCAGGTACCTTAATTTCCATGATTTTGAGTGCCTGAACTGAGATCTGCCACATGAGAAAGTTGCCATCAAGTACAACCCCTGTACCATAGAGCCAAACCAGAAACATAATGCCAACACTAAGCCACAAAGTTATATATCTTTATTATTTTCGAAACTAATTTAACTATATCTAAACTAAGCAAGAGTAGCTACTTTGTAGCCCATGTTCAAATGTAAAAATTAGTTCAAACTTCAAAGTTCAATAATTAAACTAAATGACAAGGAACCCAACTATGCAACGTTGTTAAAATAATTTCATATCTTAAAACTAATAATTTTTTTTTTATGAATTCAACGATATAGATATAGAAATGTTTATGAATTACAACTAAAAAAAATTGCAATAATTATATCTAAACTTTAATTTTAATTTTAAAAATACAACATTATTTAATTTTAGTTTTATTTTAACTTTATCAGTAATTATATAAATTTTTAAATTATGTGTTTTATGCCTATAAAAAATATTTAAAAGATTAAAATTATTTAGTTAATTCGTTTGTTTTTGAAATTTTAACTCCATCCTTAATTATATAAATTTCTAAAATTATGTGTTTCATACATATAAAAAAATTCAATTATTAGAGCTACATTGTTTTCATGACTCCTAGAGTTTTCATGTATTATAAATTCTTAGAATTTGGATTTATTTCACTTCAAACAAAACTCATGTCCCGTCATCCCTAAAAGTCAAAATGGTTGACATTATTTTTCATTTGGAAAAGCATGTCTGCGTATTATACCCTTTTGATAACTATACATCACATGTCTCATGGTTTGAATGTCTAACAACCGAATGTATGTTTCATGGTTTGAATGTCCAACGGAGTAGATATTTTTGTAGTATATTGTATATTATTTGAGGTGGAAGATATGTATCGCTCGTATCTTTACATGTTTTTAAGTTATTTAAAATAAATAAATACATATATTTTAGAAAAATAAATAATAATTTAATTATTTAAATTATTCAAAAGATTCTTGATATATATTTCAATTTTAAGAAATGATTTTTTATTATATAAATTTATAGTTAAAATATTTTATATTAATATTTTTACAAAGTGATATCACCTTAATGTTTTATTAATATAAGATATTTAAAACTCATAATTAATTAAAATAATGATCATTTATACATTCTCTAAATCAAAAAAAATTCTAAACTCAAACACTCATAATCAATTAAAATAATGATTATTTATACATTCTCTAAATAAAAAAAATGTCTAAACTTTTTTATTATGGATCATAATATTTCTTTCAAATACTCTATCTTTTAGGGAAATGTTTAAGGAGCGTGAAGAACATTCCTAATGCCCCCAATTCCCCACGTATTGCTAATGGAAATGTTTATTGACACTTCTTATATCTTTGGGAACAAAAAAAACTTAGAAGTGATAAATGTAAATAATAGACATAGATACTTATTCCACACATATTTGCATTTGAAACATGAAAACACATGGGAGGAAGATGAGTCTTTGTGTTATACACACATCCATGTAAGTGAAGTGCTTCCAAAACACACCACAAAGGTGAAATTGAGCTTTATCTTAGAAACGTATCTAGTTGGCCTTCTAGGAGGGGAGGAATCTCACTCTCATTGTCTTCCTCCTAATGTCTCTTGGCTTCTATTGTAGGTGTAGTTATGGCATGTTTTCTTATCATGACCTATATAAGCACTTGGACTTGGGTTGATAACTTATAAAGATTCAAGCGCATCTTGGGTGTCTTTAATTACCTTGGAGATTAGGGTATTCATGATTTTTTGTCATAGCAAGGATTATCTTGTGGGATGCTTCAACTCATTTGTCATAGGCGAGGTCATTTGAGGATCCACAATAGACTATGTACCTTTCTTCTCAATCCACTTTGTCTTAGTTAAGACCATATGGGGATTCACCAGTGTCTCAATTTCCACTAAGTGTTATTGCTTTATTATGCTTTCTACCATGTGGCCATGTTTTGCTTTATTATGCTTTCTACCATGTGGCCTCACTTCAACAAACTCCTATAATGGAATCCTATAATGGAAAGTAATCTACTCATAGACAAAGAGTTGGATCAATATATTAAAATTAGAGGGGAAGGTTAGGGATCTTTACCTAGTGACATCAAAGTTGAAGAGAGAGAGAGAGATTGTTGTGGGGTTTAATGTAGGAAACCAATGCTTCATACAAAGTTTAACACATCCCCATAACCAAGGGACCGAATGGAGGATGAGATCCTTGACTGCCATTGAATAGAAATCCATGATTAAGAATCCTTTCGACATGTTAAATTAATGCCTTCTCTTTCAATAGGGGTTTCTTGGTAATGGAGATCCGTTGGCCTTTAGCTAAAATCCATTAAATCAACATATTAGCTCACAAAGAAGATAAAAATCAATTTCACTCAATGGCATCAATATCCAAAGGGATAGAGGGGGCGGGGGTGCCCTTGACCATCCACACTCATTCTTGGCTAAATGGTTCCAACGTTAATGATATTCCAATTAGATCAACTGAAGTAAGGGCATCCATGAATGACTTTTGAATGTTAGATGACCTTTACAACAACCTACAAATTGTTGAACCCATGACACTTCAAGTTGCTAAGATAGAGGGGATTGAAGTACCCATGGTAGTTGAGAGTAATTCAAAATTATGGTAAGAGTACTTCATGTCCATTCTCAAGGATGACAAGAGGGTGGGCTTAAATCCACTTATAAGTACATGGGGAGTGCAATGAAAGCCTCACATATTCAACCACTACCTTCAAGTGCCTCAGTCGCAACCTCAAAAGGATAAACACCATTATGAATATTATACATTGGTCACTACTGAAAAACTCTTTATTCTTCACCATGATATAACCTTTTGGATGAAGGGTTTCTCAAGTTATGATATTGACCCCTTTTCCTATCATTTATTTGTCATCCTTAATTTTAGCCATGTTGACATAACTATATAAAAATGACCACCTAACACTATTTCTTCTCATTCATATATATTAAAGAGGTTTATTTAGATGGAGATATAGCCCTAGTAGTTTTCACCTCTTAAAGAGACACTTTATTAATCATTCACTTGTTCCCCTTACATAATCATGAAATTATAGTGTACGATGTCTATTATATAGAATTTTTTGCGAATATTTGTAAATGCTTCATTCTATAAGATTTTTTTAAATGTTTTTATTTCATGGAAAAAAGTTATAAAGTCCAAATTTTACAAACGCTCTAAACCTTAAACTCCACACAATGCCACCGCATTTTCTTGATGTTATCACCTAAAAATATTATATATGAATTTAGAAAACTAGAGAGGAATTTTGTTTTTGAATGCAAGATATCTTTTTAAGAGTATTTTGGCTCATTTTAGCTAAGGAGTTGTGAACCATACACAACATTGACATTTTTTTATCCTATCACTTAAAAATATCCTTCATAGCAATAGAACATGTTCTTTGAAAATTAACACGGGCTTCTTGGAGAGAGACTTTTTCTTTTACTCATGTTGTTTGTCAACATGTTTTTTTTGTGGATAGGAAGCTATGGACACTCACTTCTTTAGAAATTAAGTGGAGACTCACTACCATAGTAACACAATGTTGCAACATTTTCTTGATGTTATCACCTAAACCTGGGAAATTTGAACGTAAAGGTTCTTCTAGAATAATCATAGAAACAGTCCAAACACTGATAATACATCGGACTTGTTATTACATACAAACACATGCACTGTCCCCACACATCATAAGGATAAACATAGGAACTTCATCCCACAACCAATCAAACCCTATATAATTTGAAGGCACCACATAGTGGCCACAACAAATCAGCGCCGCTGAGAAGACGTTGACAAGCTAAACGAATACTTGAAATCACTTGGGTTGCTGGTAAGGATTTGTTATGGTGATGCAAAGAGATGGTAGAATGATGACTTAATTTAAGTTAATTTAAAATGATGTGCAGTAAAGACGACAGACAACAACAGGGCTACGTAAAAGGAAAGATATGATACGCCTGAGATTTCAGGTTTAAGAAGAAGACAGAGCGAGACAGTGACAATAATTAATAAGTAGTTAAAGTGAAAACGACGGGTGGGATGGGATGCCGCCGCGCTAGAAGGAGCAGAAAGCCAAAATCGGGGGCGATTAATTGACTCATTCACCATACGGCCGTGAGGGGAGAGGAGAGTCGTGTGTACAGTACACAGACGTGTCAGTATATCTAGTGCTGGATACGGTGATGTGACGTGTCCTCCTATCTGCCCCGTCTGTCACCGTCGTTACGCCCAGTCCTGTGCTCCGCCAGCCTGTGTCGCCTGTCTGTCTGTGTACCTGTCACTGGTCAAAGTGCGGCGGGTCGTTTTCCGCTGGGTCCCACAGCAACGGCGACGTCACTTTCAACTCATCACTGCACATGAATTAATGAAGGGGCCACATCCACCGCTCAGGCAAATCTAACGCTCCAATGAGTCCAATCTAAACGGCGCTTCTTCCGCTTTCCGTTAAGGGATTGTGATGTGGACGTGCAACTGCTTTGTCTTTATGAGGGTGATGGACTGATATGTTTTACGCCGTCAACGTTATGGGCAAGAAACGTAGTAATAAGAAGTATTATTATATATGATCGGCTCCGGCCTACTAATGTGTCCGTACCTCCCATCAATATTGCACAAGTTCAATTTGGGGGGAGTTTTTATTGAAGGCGTGGTCTACTTCATAGATGTTATGGTTTGCGTGGAAATTTCGGTACGATTTTGATTAATTTTAGTAAATTGATTTTGGAAATTTAGATTACAAAGGTTAAATTTCGAGATTTTAAGTGGTTCAAGAGGTTTTTAATAGTGCTAAATTTATTTTTACCATCAAAAAACAATTCAAACACTCCTATGATCTGACTTTTTAAAAAAAAATGGTTAGATGCCGACTAGAAATCGTCATCTAGGCAAAATTGTTGCCTCAATAAACATTGCCTTTGGTTTTTTTTGTTGTAGGTGAACCATGATAACACAATTTTGGGAGAGGTTGCAGATTGTGATTTCTTGTTAAATGCTTTTTTGAATGTATAAATGGATTCAATGCTTTGATAAATGCTTGGGGCACTTTGATTTTGCAACAACTCAAACCTAAAATTATAAATAATCACTAGTTTTGGTCAAAATTGCCCGTAAAAGGGCCAAAATGTCTATTAGTTAGACTAGGCTTTTTATTAAATTGTATTTTGCATAAAATAATTTATGATTCATTTGATTGGTTCCATTTCACTTGATCATATTCTCAGTGTTCTAAATTTTTACTTTTTTGACCAGCATATTTTTCTAATCAATTTTGCCAAAATTCAGTAGGGATTTATTAGAATTGTAGGTTCATGCTATGTAGTATACACATTCCTAGCGCTCTAGGGGTTCTTCACAATATTGAATCCATTATACACTAAAAATATGATTTAAACGACAAAAATTACAATCTCACTAAGAACTATATTATCGGATTGGAGTGAAAAAAGTAAAAACCTAGAAGAGTTAGACTCTACCTTTTTTATTTTCTTCATCTAGGTTGACATTGAATCAAAGTCATTCTTAATATTGAGTAGAAAAATGATATGTCCAACCACGGGATGTTGTTGCCAAGATTAGTGTCTTAGGGGTTTTTCATAATGTTGAATCCATTTATACATGTTGGACACCTAATCTCCTAAAGGTTATGGTGTGGAAGTTGAACAATCACTAGAGTCCAAGAGACCTTGGAATATGAATCCAAGGGTCATAAGAATGTATATATTTGTTAATAGAAAAGAATCTCACGTTTATCTTTCATATCTAGTCCATATTCTGTGTGTATGTTCAACATGGTATCAGAGAAGACGTTCTCTTGCCCTGCTCCAATTTGAGCCATTGTTTTCTTGTAGCCTTGCTTTGTGTGTCTATCGTTAGAGCTCAGCATTATCCAGACTCTTCCAAAGCTACAATGGTCAAAGCGTAGGACCTAAATTTGTCCCTCTACCTATGAATTTTTCTCTGCCTTCGCTACTGTTGCAGCCCTTGTTCCCTACCATTATTGTCTTCTTATGTATATGTCAAAGCAGGCACCTATTATTTCTGTAAGATCTACCATCCCTAACTTGCGCTCTCCTAAAAAAAATAGAGAGGAATACTCATCTCGTAATGCCCTTAACCTGCCAGTCTTAATGCTTGATAGTTTCATCTGCTCTATCTGCTATGCTCAACCGTTTCTCTTTCTATGCATCAGGCCCCAACCTGGGCTCTTCCAATGCCTGTCACCTTTTCTCACACATTTTCCTTGGCATCCATATTCCATCTCCTCGTACGTGTAATAATCAACAACCATACTTTCTTGAAGCTCTTGTATTTGGTGTGAACCCTCTCTACTTGGCTTGATTCCACCAAAACGCTACTATGCACACCAATTCTGTGTTTCTTTGTAACTCCACTCATTCTACACAGTTGTAGCACCACATGATGAAGACGACTTGGCTTATTCATCACAAAATCATTGTTTAAATGGGAATTTGACCAGTTTCAACATGCATAATTCAAGGGAATACAAAACATTTGTGTTGGTTATAAACTTTGTCCATGCTACATTGAATGCAGAGTTGAATAGTTTGAATGCAACCATGTAATACATATGGTTTGATGTTACCTACGATGGAGCATTTGAACTCGGTTGTGTAATGAATGGAGCTTGAAAAGTTTCACTATTGCATTAAAAGGGTCATTACTTTATTAAAAGATAGTAGTTATTGTTGGTTATATGGTGTGAATAACCTACGTTGAAATATTTGCATTGATTGAACTAATTCTTATTATACGCTGGGATGATACGTTTGTCTATATCATGTGGTGGTATATGCTCTTTATATGAATGTCAAACCTGGGCTTTATATATACGTTGGTAAATCTTTGTGAGTTGGGTACTGTATGTACACTGGTTTGGCATGAGCGCTGGTTGGAGAACTCTGTTGGACATGCATGCATAGTTTATGTGCATTAAATCCTGGTATGTGTGTTTAACAATAAGGAGAAGAGACGAACAATATGAGATCTCGTACCTACATATATGAGACATCTATGCCAACGAAAATGTGTTTTTGTAGTGTGTTGTGTCTATCGTTTTTCCAACAACAATAGCACATACATTCAACTCAGGAATACAATAATGCATAAATGTAAGTATTCATACACATTCATATGTGGGTGTTGTCATATGGTTGGAAAGCGTGTTGGTTCGTTGAAAGCATTATGAACATATTACTCTGTGTTGAAGTCTATAAAGTGTATATGTGCATGCATTGAAGATGAGCTTAGTTATATGGGTGAACTTTGAGCTATATGGTTTCACCAGTGTTATTTATAGAGTTGTTGTTGGTGTATTTTATGCACTTAATATAAAAGAAGTCCTTTGTGGAGGACAAAAATCATTAGTATTGTTTTCCTAAAAGAGCTATTGCATATTAGTTTTTTGGTGCATGTAGTATTGCCAACATTAGGTAGGGTCGTCATTTCTTAAGTGCATGTAGTATTGCCAACATTTCCTTCTCATAAATAGCTTTGTGTAAAAACTTTCCCTTGTTTGGACGAATTTCAAAAGCAATGGGTCTTTCATCTTGCATTAAAACAACACCAATTCCATTTCCTGAAGCATAACATTCCACAATAAAGGTTTTTGTGAAGTTCGGTGTAGCTAAGACCAGTGCTTGGCACATTGCCTCTTTAAGATGTTCGAAGGCCTTTTTTGCTTCTGGAGTCCATGAAAATGCATCCTTCTTCAATAATGTGGTTAGAGGTGCTGTTATTCTCCCATAATTCTTAACAAACTTGCAATAATACCATGTCAACCTGAGAAATCCTCGAAAATGCTTTATGGATGTGGGGATTTTCCATTCCTTAATGGCTTTAATTTTGCTAGGGTCTACCTTAACTCCTTCATGAGATGCAATATGACCCAGATATTCCACCTCTTGTACTCCAAAGAAACATTTGGATTTTTTTGCATATAATTGTTTCTCCTCCAATAGTTGTAGCACCCTGTCAACATGTTCAACATGATCCTTCCAAGACTTGCTGTAGATTAGTATATCATCAAAAAATACTAACACAAATTTTCTAAGGAACGGTTTGAAAATGGAATTCATCAAACCTTGAAATGTAGAAGGTGCATTGGTAAGGCCAAAAGGCATGACCAAAAATTCATAATGACCCTCATGAGTTCTAAATGTTGTTTTCATAATGCCTTCATTCTTCATTCTGATTTAATGATATCCTAAATGAAGATCCAACTTGGTGAAGTAAATTGATCCATGCAATTCATCCAGTAATTCATCAATGACAGGAATGGGAAACTTATCTTTAATAGTGAGCTTGTTGAGCTCCCTATAATCTGGACACATGCACCATGATCCATCCTTCTTGTTCATCAATACTACTGGAGTAGAGAAAGAACTTTGACTAGGTTGAACTATACTAGCCTCTAGCATTTCTACAACCATACGTTCAATTTCACTTTTCTGGGCATATGGATATCTGTACGACCTGATGTTTGGAGGAGATGTTCGGAGGAACACTTCCTGGAATCAGATGAATAGCATGATCATGATCATGAATAGGTGGGAGACCTTTGGGAGTCTCAAATACGTTCGAATGATTGTCCAAGACTTTTTGGAGATCTGGAGAAATAGATGATTCCGGTGTGGAAACATCTAGCGAACATAATTGTGCAATTACACCTTTTTTTCCTTTTTTAGAAGCTTTGTCATACTGTGAGCGCTGATTATATTTCTCGGATTCCTTGCAATACCCCTTAATTCAACTTCCTTTCCTTCTGCAGAAAATTTCATGAAAAGTTCTTGAAAATTAAAAGTTATTGTACCCAAGGGTTGTAGCCATTGGACTCCTAGTACAACATCAACACCTCCCATTGGAATGGAAAGCATTGGGCTAGTCAATACATATTCTCCCATGGATAGATTGATATTATGGCACTTTCTAGAGAAATTTATTGTTCCTCCATTTCTAACCATCACTTGACACTCTGGTGCTGGAAGGAATTCATTTCTTTTGTTATCTTACAATGAGTAAAATTGTGGGTACTTCCTGAATCAATCAACACTATTACCTTTTTCTTCTTGATTTGTCCTTTTATCTTGATGGTTTTAGGAGTGGTAATTCCAGCCAATGCATTACAAGATATGGTCAGATTCATTTCCTCTTTATCTAGGCTTTTTTCCTGGAGTATATCCTCTTCTTTTGACCTTTCTTGCTCCTTTTCTTCTTCCTCTTCGCAATCCATGTAGAATAATTTCTTCTCAGCACACTTATGACCTTTAGTGTATTTGCTATCACAACTGTAACAAAGCCCTTTTTCTCTTTTTTCTTCCAATTGTTGTGGTGTCAACCTTATAGGTTATGGAATACTAGGGGTAAAAACTCTTCCATGTTTATAGTTGTGAATGGTATGCTTCCTTGGTTGCCATAATTTTTCTTTCCATTTTTCTTGCTAACCTGAATGCCTTCTCTAATAAATCAGGTTCCCAAAGGTAAACGTCATGTTGGATATTATCCTTTAAAGTCTCTATGAACAAATCAATCCTATGCTCCTCTGGAATATTTTTTACCCTTATGTCCAATTTTTGGAACTCCGCAATGTGCTCCATTATTAAACCCTTTTGTTTGAGACTTATCAGTTGGCTAAAAAAAGTGTTGCTTTTTGTATCCTCATAATGTGCTGTCAATTCTTCCGTAAAAATTGCCCAAGTGATAATTTGTTTACGAGAGCAAAGCCATTGATACCAAAGAAATTTATTTGGTTCCAAATATAAAGTTGCAATACGTACCTTTTGTGTGTTTTGCACATTATTGAGATTGAAAAATTGCTCCATCTGTAATATCCATGTTGCGGGATCCTTGTCATCAAACTTCCTCATATCGATTTTTAGAATATGGTGGGTCTTCGATCCAACATTAGAGTCTATGAAATCATGATTAACATTTCTTTTGTTCTCATCATGAGTTTGTTCTACTACCCTTTCACCGTTAGTAAGCATTTCTTGTACAAACTTTGTCAAATCTGTCTTTAAATCTTCCATGCCTATCCTCAAATCGTCCATCTTAGCTTCCACGTCATTCATCTTAGCTTCTACGTCTTTCTTTAAATAACCCATATTAGCTTCTATGCCTTGCTTTAAACCATCCATAGTAGCTTCTACATCTTTCTTTAAACCGTCCATCTTAGATTCTGTTACTTGTTGTGCAAGTGAAAATTGTTGCACTTGGTCTCGTAATTTTGATATATCATGTTGCATTTGTTCCACTTTTCATGAGTCAAGTTAGAGCTTTCAGGTTGCTTACTAGGTGTTTACATTTTCTTTCCTTGGGGCATCAATTACCAATAATAATGCTTTAATATGCCCTTTGATTTCCTTCAAACTAATTTTTCAAATCAAGCTTATGCAAAAATTTAAAAAAAACTACACACCTTTTTTCACTTTGTAGGAGCTTGTATTGAATCTAATGTATCTCTATAATTTCAGATCATCCAGTTCTGAAATTGCGACTTTCAGTAGCCCTCCGCATCCTTTTTCCAATGCCACCAATATTATCCAAATTGGATTCTTCAGGGAAAAGTTATGCCAAATCTCCCACAATTACCTGATTATATACTAGTTCAGTAGGGCGGGCTTGCACGACGTGCCACGAGTCACTGTTTCGACCTTTGGCTTTGAAAAATATATACATGAAACTATAGTCCATCCTCTTTTTGTACCTTCTTACGAAATTTCAATCTGATGCTCAGAGAAAAAGTTATGACGATTTTCCCCAGATCACTTGTTGGGAATGTAATTCAGGAGTCTGCAAAAAGACTAACTTCCTCAGATCATATCTCCACAAATATAGTGCGACAAGCTCTTAAATTTGGAATCAAGGTTCAGTGCGATTTCATCTCAAACGTGTTTTTTTTAGCTTCAGAAATGTTGCAGAAAAAAGTTACAGCGAAAATGCCACGATGACCTATTTGGAGCAGCGAAACCCTAGAATCCAAAGCTTTGATACCAAATGTTATGAAACCAGCTCACAAAAAGATAGAAAAGATAGTTGAACGCCTTAGAATTCAGCCCCTTCGATGGGGAAACCTCCTTTACATTACACAAATGAACAATTCTTGGATGATTCAAATGACAAAACCTCTTTTCTATATATAGGAGAGTAAGGAGTCACAATTTAACCCAGTCGTCCTAACATTAATAATATAAACCCACAAAAATAACAATAGAGGGATTCTATGGGGCACAGTGATAACAATATGGGGACAGTAGGGGCACAACAATACTAATAAGGGATACAACTACAATAGTAATGGGGTAATCACGAGTATTATAGGGACCTAACAGGGTTTGATATTTAAATTGTACTCTTAGATTGTTGTCATCTAGTTCCCTTTTCTTTTACCAATTTGTTTTTCCATGAATGGTTACCACATAGCTAGATGGGACACTATTATCATAATGTGTTTTTTTCATAATATAAATTCTAAATCATTTGATTTATTTATAAATAATAAAGTATTGTTTACCTATTTTTGGATAGTTCAATTCACCTTTGGTAGACTAGTGCTCATAAATGAAATTAGGCACTCCTTCCCTTGCACATATTTCTAGTTAATCATGACTACAGGGGAATGATTAGAGGAAGAAGTATACAATGAGAAGTCCTTATTAAAGTCTAGGCTATGCAAGGCAAGTTCAATAACTATGGAATCCTTAACTTTGTCAAAATCATTCTCTTTAACATAGGTCCATTAGAACTATAAATCGATTTTTATCATTTATTGAAGAGGCTTGATGATCTTAGTGAAGTTAGGGATGAACCCTTATACAAAAATTAATATTTTTAGTGAAAAATTACATACTCTTCTTGTTGTTAGGCTTTGGGATATCCATAATGTATTTGATTCCTTTTGGATCTATTGAATTTCCATCATTCAAGAGAACATGTTTGATATATTTACTCGTTGAAACAACATAAATTTGTTTCTTAGGGTTCATAGATATAACATATTTTCAAAATAGTTTGAAAATCTACTTCAAATGTTGTCTATGATCTGACCTATTCTTGGAATAAAATGTGATGTCATCCATGTATACCATGACATTCTCATGATTTTTCTTTGAACATAGTGTCCATAACACATTTGAATATTTCAGTTTCATTTATTAGTATAAAAGGAATTTTATGTTATGTTTATGTCCCTCACTTCATATGCAGTGTAGTTTTTAATTTATATAGCTATTAAAACCTCATCATATATGGAGAACCCATCCAATAATGAAAATGTATCATAATTAGAGACAAGTTGAAATATTTTGACATGTTATATTTGTTAAAAGGACCTTGATGTCACATTGTTAAAG
Source organism: Pinus taeda (assembly GCA_000404065.3). Taxonomy (NCBI): domain Eukaryota; kingdom Viridiplantae; phylum Streptophyta; class Pinopsida; order Pinales; family Pinaceae; genus Pinus; species Pinus taeda. The sequence goes on along the minus strand of APFE030409768.1, from coordinate 266,196 downwards.
CACCAATTTTTTCTCTAGGAAATAAAGATTAGTAGGTTCATTAGTCATTGATAAGGAGTATTGCATCAATTTTTGTTATACATTAACAAGGAGTAAAACATCACTTTTTGCTTTATATTAAAAGAGAGTAATAATCACTTTTTTCCATTCAATCCAAAATCTTATAAATAATTTCAATCTCAAAATCTTATAAAAATGATCAATATTTTCTTATTGATTTTCCTAATGATAAATTCACTAATGAAAAACTCAAAAATTAATGAAAAACTAATAAAAAAGTAAATTCAATGATAAAAAAATCAACTACAAATTAATTACTAATTTATTAATGGAATTTAAATTAATAATTATTATTTTGTCAATCAACTACTTCAAATTAATTACTAATTTATTAATGTAATTTAAATTAATAATTAATTATTAATTTAGATTAATTTGTCATTAACCATTTTTTAGGTAACGTATCCTCCTCATCCTTTTCTGAGATAAATGTAAAAAAATGTTTATACCACAGGTGAAAGGATAAATAGAAATTTCAATTGATTTTATAATTCGAATTCATTTCTTCAATACCCATTTTTTAGTGAGATGTGTATCCTCCTCGTCCTCCTCGTCCTTCTCCTTTTGAGAAATGTACAGAGGAAAGCAAACCCTCATGATAAAATCAGATACCAAACGCTCATGATAAAATCATGTTGGTGGGAAAGACCATTGTTTTAACCAATATAATTATATTTAATGTTTATATATTTTTAAGGAATAAATGTTTATATATTTTTAAGGAAGAAAAGATTTAGATTATATTTTGGAAAAATAAAATCAACAATTGTATTAGATGTTGCAAATGAAATGATGTAAGACATAAATTTAAGAAAAATCGTGACATATATAAAAACACTTAATATAAAAATTAGTAAACAAAATTCCATTCAAAGTTAGAAGATACAAATAAATCACTTACATTATGTTAAATTTACAGATTTTATAACCTTTCCAATATAGATTTCCTTTCAATCATCAAATATGCTCTTTCAAGTTCCAATAGAAAATATTTGATAAAAAATATGCTCTTTTTCAATATTGAATTCTCTCACTTGATCAAAAACTTACAATGTTTTACCACTTTCTATTAAGTTGATTCGATTAGCCTTTGCTTGTCCTTTCTTAACTTCTTTTGGAATTTGGACTTCTTTGTGATATGGGAGGTTTATATTCAAAGTTTTTTTTTTTCCAAAATGACATATTCAAAATTTGCCATTTTATGAACTGGTTTAAAGTAGAGCTAATAAATAGATATATCAATAAAGCTAGTCACTCGAACAACTTTATATTGTTTGATAGGAAAGAAGAAGGTCTTTTATTGAACATTGATTTAATAATTCTTTTAGCTCACATAACAAATTTAATTCATTATTCAAAGGTACCATGGGGATCTCTCATGGTAGTGGCCAAGAGCCTTCCTTTATTCAACATGATATTATGTGAGACTTGGTTATGTATTTGACCAAGTAGGGGCCTATAAATAAACGAAAATTCTTTTTATGTTTCAGAAAGCAAACTCTATTCCTGAAACGTGGAAAAAGGCTACAAAGTGTACATTTTATGTTGATATTGTTTCCTTCCACACTGGTTTAGTACATATTTACTTCTCCTTTCACAGTCGTTTATTCCCATTTTTCAATATTGCACTGTTTCACTTGATCAAAAGGTTGCATTCTTTTACATTCTACTTGCACATAATTTGATTTTGAATGTGTTGATTTCTGCATTATTGTATGTCAAGGTAGAATGGAGGAGAAGGATTGGTGTGATACTTAAATTCCATAATCATTGTTAAGTTACTCAAACAGAATGTCTGATACTTGAAAAAAAATAAAAATAAAAACAAAACTCTACATCTGCATTTTTGTACTTTCTATGCTTGAAGAAAATAATTTTCAATTTTTTCTTCACATTGTTCAATCAACATTCTTTGGAAAAGTTATGATTTTGTACCATCCTACATGGGGATCCATCTTAGATAAGACAAGAGAGTCAACCCCACAAAGGTGCTTTGCAATTTTATTATATCTAGGTTCTAATGCTTGGCAATGGCCACACCAGGGTGGGTATATCTACGAGGAACATAAACATGTCAAAAAAAAATATAGATTGAGTGGTTCTTCACCAAGAAGGTGCCTGTGCCTCATAACTATCAAGGTGGTTGTAAGAATTGATTAGAATTAGATGTCGCGTTTGTTGATATAATTGATTGGAATTAAATGTTATGGTACCTGTAAGGAAGAATAAGAATTAAGATAATTGTAAGATGGTTTTTTTAATTGTAAATTTGATAAGTTGTGGAAAGGGATTAAGGGTGATAATTAATTACCAAGGATAAAATTTATAGAGTGTTTAGGTTTATTGATTTATTTATAATTTTTAGCATCACATCAGAAGTGTAAGTTATAGTTTTTAAAATGTTATGATTTTTAATTTAACAAAGGAGTATTAATGGTAATATTTTTGTTTGATTCTTATTTTTTTTTTAATATTTGAATTTAAAAGGTTTTTTTCTTTTTTTTTTTTTTTTTTTTTTTTTTTTTTTTTTTTTTTTTTTTTTTTTTTTTTTTTTTTTTTTTTCTTTATTTTAAAAGGTGTTAGTTGTGAAAGCCATTATTTAAAAATAAAAATTAATTTTATCCATATAAAATTATGGAGCTACTATTGCGTCAATCACTTTCAAAGTTGGGAGTGAATTTTAGGACTAGTTTCAATGCTTTAGTTGTAATAGTAGTGATTTTCAAGTTTAGATGTTTCAAAGGAGTCATAATTTTTAACTTTAAAAAATTGTATCAATATTAGTGACAACATGCTATCATAAAAATGTTGCAATGGTTAGGCAACAAGAATAATGTAATATTGAATAGGAGTTGGTAAATGATTGAGTAGAATTATCAGATTCAGATGTCTTTTTGAGGAGTATGATTAGGTCTCCAACTTGGGACCACCATGAGCTAGATGAAACCAATACCTCCACATGGTTGACTTGTGTTGGAATCTTAAGCATTTTCTAGCAAGAGTATTGTTCGACCAAAATGAGATCAATGATGATCTCCTCCACATGGAGGAGCTTCACCTGCTTTATCAAATCATGTATGGTCAACCACAACATCTGGAAGTAAATCTACTCGGGGATAGTGAACAACCATCTTTGACAAGGCCTGCACCTATTGGATGATAATATGGAATTTCCGTGGCTCATTTCCATTATTAGTAATCTTAGTTTGTGTTACAATATATAACTTTCACATGTGTTTTTAGTTTCTTTGTTTTGTTCCTATCATGAATTTTAAATTCTTTTTGTATCCTATGTAATGAGCATGGCTAGAACCACCTCAATGTATGACTCTTTTGGACTAAACAACACAATTCCAAACCAACGTTCTATACCTAGTGTTCGCTCAAGTGGGCTAAAGCTCGTCACTGTTTCAAAATATGACATGATTTATACATATATGTTTCTATAATATAATGTTGTGAATATATATATATATATATATATAATATATATTTATATATATATAGATATATATATATTATATATATAATCCATATTATATATATAAAAATATTATATCAATTAAGAAATAAAATTCTTCTATGGTTAGAACATTTTATTGGCATGAGCCCTCCCAAGGGCTTACTTGGAAAGCCCTTAAAAATGTAAAGTAAATGTGATGATAAGGTTCCATGTTCAAATTCCAAGTTTCTTACCCATGGTCATGTGTTGGGTGGTAGCACAATTCACCTACGGGTATGGTGGTAGAGATAAGAATAGACATCATATCACATGAGTATAAGACTACCTTGGTTATCAATTTATATATACACTGAAAGAAAAAAAAAATGAAATAAATCTATAATAACTTCCTTTCTTAACACATACACACACTCATATCTAACAAGCATAAATCCATATTAGGTTACATCTATTAAGCACCAAGAGGGATCATATCTTTGGAGATGAAATTTTTAAGTTTTGTGCTATCGAAGAGGTTTGCAACTCAAAATATTTGATCCATTCGGACTCTTAATAGGTATGTGTTTCATATGGATCTATGTTGATAACATTATCCTTTTTTTTAACCAAATTTATTTAATTCCAATAGAAAGATTAAATTGTTGATCACATTTTACCAATAACCTGTCAACCTCACTCTTACCATCTTTGTTGGCCACTAGGTAATTACCCAAAAAGATATCACACTAGCAGGGGTGCTTTTCCATTGAAAAAAACGAGACATCAGCCCAATACACTAGAAAAGTTAGAATGCAATCAAGAGACGTTATGTATTAGTTGTTACCAAAGTTTGACTGTCCAGTCCTAAACTAGGTGATGGTGAACATTGAAAGTTTTAATGAACATGCTTTTCCATATGGGCTAATCTACCTTCCAAATGGTCCAAAGTTTCCTGAAGACTCCATTGCCCCCCTTTGTAGACTTACTAGTTTGTCCTACATGTGCTATTAGATTTGAACTTACGACTTTTTATAAAGAAGACATACTCTTAATTATTAAGCCTACTAAAATTTTATATATAAATCTAATCCAAATTATTTTGAAATTTTTGCAATACATCTATTTATACAAGAAGAATATAATTCACACAACAAAACTTAAAATACTACTCCCATATTATGAATCAAAACTTTCTTAAGCTACACCTATAAATTATTCATAAAACATCGTGGCATTAGACAGTGAAAGACATGGAAAAAGAGAGAAATGATGGGTAGGAAAGAGTTATTTCAAAGAGAGAATCACCGATAAAATAGAGGTGCGGAAAATTTGGAGTTCAAAAAAAATAAAAAATGACAAGTAGAGCCATGATAGTATAATATAACCATAATGAAACAATATAGACTATGGAATATTTCTAACTATATATACATGATGATCAATATCATATATGATTGGGTGTAATTTAAACTATCTTTTCATAAGGATCTTCAGTGTCGAGGTCTGAATAATTGTTGTATAGTTCAACTCTTTGAAGAGGAGAATACAGACGTGCACAAGGGAGATTGTGGAGAATCCCTTGAAGCCATGAATATGAGAGACTTCTAGATATTTAATTCATCATCAATGTAAAATCACATGAACCAGAGAAGCCACAATTTGAAATGAATGCCTATCATGAGTTTAAATTAGAACCAAAACCATATGAGTTGTAATTTGAAATGAATGTGTTATAACCAGAACCATATGACCCGCAATTTGAAATGAATGTGTATCATGACTTTTGGTTAGAATGAGTGATTGTACAATGATATGCATATATATTTGACACCAATCTAACTAAATTCATATAAATTTGCTTGTTTATTTGTTAGTTGAAACAAATCAGCAATTATTTTCTCCACAGTTGAGAAATACATGAGCATTAATATGCATATACAAAAAGTGTTGAATATAAAAATGGTTTTCACCCAAAGTAGCAACATTTGAGGGTCCTTTTATCCATCTCCATAATATAAGAAGTGATAAAAACTCACAAAAATCCACTTCCGACTGCTGATCGAGAAATTCATATAAAGTATATAAGCTCAAGAATAAGTAAATCTTGAGAAGACCTTAGACATGTTCAAAAATGATAAGAAATGGGTCAAGGCACTCTACTTATAGAAGTAGAAGAAGTAGAAGAAGCATACAATACATTAATGTGATTGATCTGATGACCATAATAGGATGAAAAGTCCAATCCAACTAGTTAACTGTACAACACACCTCACGTTTATTAGGAATCTTTCCATGTACTGAAAATGGGGGCATGGAAACTGCAAAATTGTCAGAAGATCAATTGGTACAACATTGGTTTTATTACTGCATTTAATTTGGGAACATTTTATGGTTCTCATTGAACATTCCTAGATATATATCTTTGTTTCCAACAACTCTTGAAATTCCAGCCTGCCACCTCCCATGTTAATGGTGTTTGTAATATCATTGACCGAAACATTGTTATCAACTAAAAATTGTGATAAGCCAAAGTATGTATTGAAATAAAAGAAGAGTTATGATAGTTTGAAAATCACATCATAATTTTTGAAAATTTTGTACTAAATGATTATTGAAATGTATAGACAAACCTTGTTACTCCACGATACGTTAATGCACCTCTAGAGAATCCATTACTCTTTTTGCACCAACAATAATGATATTGATCAGAATCCAAATTCATGAATTAGAGACTAATTCTTTGGAGATAAAGATAAAAAATGTGTGTGCCTTCTCTGAGATGCAACATATTCTTTCCTTTTCATGTGTTTCATTTCCTCTAGTTCTTTCTCATAATTCTTGATCTGTACATCTAATAGATTGTGATAGATCTTCATAAATCAAAACCCAATGTAGTATGCAGGAATACTGCATAGGATCAAAACTTATATTGAAGGAAACAAATCAAAGTGTGGGATTTAAAATGTGTTCATACAAGGAAATTGGTGGTGCTTGTTAGACCTCAGTATTTAAGAGTTGTGAGATCGTATTCTCTCGCTGCCTTCTCTTCCTTGTCATATCCACCTGCAAAATAAACAAGGCCATTTATCAGTTCTAGGTTGCAAAAATAATTTTATCATATATGTGTATGTTACATTCTGATCCAGGTGGATGTTGGTGGCCACCCACCTATCCCATTTGGACACCCACAACTGTCACTTTCAATTTTTCAGTTTCCTTAATTATAGCACAATTTACTCTTTTTAGCAGTTTTTCGTGTCCTAAACTTCTGGAGTCATTTTGAGGCCCTAAACGACATTTTTTGGGAAATCTACCGCCAGCGATTTTCTTTCTAAAACCATCTTTTTGTCGTAGTCCTCGGAGATATCTTTCCAACGGGCTATCATGCACGTCAAATAGAGATAATATGACCAATTCGCGACCCCGGGAAGTTGGCTATCCAACTCACCCCAATGAGGCCCACAAACTCTTGGTGTTACATCTCCTCGAGTTAGGGTTTTGGTTGTTTAGGGTTTTCTCTTATTGTTCAATAATAAAAAGGCCCTTTAGCCTCATTATAAGACAGTTCAGAGGCATGTAGCCGCCACATCTCTTCTTAGAGATAAGCTACCATCGCCCTAGTTGGTTTATTTCCATTTTTGTTTGTAAGCATATTTCAGTATTTTACAGTAATGAAATGAAGTATTATTTCCGTCGCATATCTGTCTTTACGGTTATCTCTGTATTTTATTGCATTCCTGTTTAAATCCGGATCACATTCATAGTGGAAATGAACATCACGCTTAATCAACTATATTGGATCTAGGGAATTCATCACCTGGTCCTAAACGATCCCACTCACCCTAACAAAGTTTTTTTTGGGAATTGGGTATTATCTCAGAAGTGATATCACTCCGTAATTTTTGAGGTTGCAGAGTAAATCACGAGGGTAACCTTAGAACCACTATGGAAATTGGGAATCCAACCCTTCCAATTTTAGAGATGGATCTCTCTTTATGATTGAGCTTTGTTTTACTAATGATATTAGGCCATTTATCATGTTCTGGTCTGGGTTTTTGTATTGTTGGGTTGAGATAGTGGAATTAGGCCATTGGGAAATGGAGTGACAAGTTTAGGTTGATCAAACACATATTTTACAAACTAAAATTATAGGGAAAGGTAGGCAAGTTCAGTGGATCCTTTAAAATCTATGGTGTGGAGGAGAAGAAATAGATTCAACAATCCAATTAAAAGAACAGGAATTAAGAATTCTGTTTTTAATTTTTAGTAGAAAATATAGAAATTATTCATAAGTCAGATACAGAGTGTAATTTTAAACAATTTTGTTTCATACTATTCTTAGAATAATTTATATTTTAGAGACATATATGAGAAACAACAAAACATTTAATAGAGAAAGATGCACTTCACCAATTAAATTGACATAAGAATCATGTAATGCTTAAGTTGTATTACTGAGATATGATCAAAGGTAGCTCTGTGAGCCTATTTAAAACATAAGTACTTTCTTAAAAACTAATCCCAACACTAATACTTTGATTTTTGAAGTGTTTATACAAAAATATTTACAAAATATCTTGATTAAAAAGATGAAGATGTAATCCTATTAATGTCTAAAATTGAATACAAAATTAGAACAAAATAATAGGAATCTTCAAATTGTTGAATGATGGCCATGTTTTTGAGGAAGACCGTTGGTGACTAGGCCTCAAAATCTACTGCATTATTTGCATTTCTGCCCAACTACGAATTACTCCAGTAATTCACAAAATTTCTCCCACCTATCTTCACTTGGGATCAAAAACTTAATTAACTTCTTGTAGCTTCCATCCACATCTGTGTATTTATGAAAAGTTGGCTTGATGACAAATATGGGCTTGACCTCATGACTGATAAATAAATCAAAATCTATTGCCTTCCCTGTGATATGCCCTTTGATCCCTGCAAACTTTGTTTTGTCTTCGGGAATCTTGATTAATCATTCCTAGTATGTTGTTGGGCTCATGCGCTGCTTTTCAATATTTTCCAACTTTGGTAGACTTTTCCCATTAAGAACCTCCAACTTCTTGTAGAATCTATCTATGCCGATTTCTAAATTATAGAAATTTTTATCTAACTGATTCATAAGAGTCCTTTTGGTATGCATCCTTTTCACCTCTAGGATGGTCTCTATTCTATCCTAAATTCTCATGTCCTGTGGTACTTGTACATTATTGGAATTCAGAAATTTGATGAGGGTTGTAACTTCCCCAGGTTTCTACCCCAAGTCTATTCTAGTTTGCCTAATTACTTCTTTCAATTTCTGCAATAACTCCTGTTGTTAAAAAATGATCTGTATAGAAGGGCATATCTCTGTGATGGCTTCACCAATTTTAGTCTATATATGTTCTCTGGCTTGGGACATACTATGACCCATCACTGATTCACTATGTAACTACTAAATTTTTTAGATTTAGTTTGTGGGTTTTTTGTAACTCTGCCACATAAAAATTATCAATCTTTAACTTATGTATTGATAGTGTCTTAATTTGAGCTTTTAGCTTTGCAATTTCCTGCACCTGGATAGTGATATTGTCCATGGATCTGACCAATTCACTTACTAAATCTATTGTAGTTGTTGATGTAGATGTAGAAGCCACTATAGTTGTGGCCACTACAATTGGAACTGTAGTAAGAGGAGCTATGGCCAGTTGCTGCGCCTGCTCTTTTTCTTTGAGCATTTTCTCTAAAGCTATCTCCATGTCTTTGATTTGGCTATTTAGCTTTATGGCTATCCCAACATATCCTCTTTCTTCTTCTCACTCTCTCCTTGCTCCTTGGCATGTGGATCCTCCATAGTAGGAAACTTCAATTGTTTTCTCAAGGCTACTATATTAGCATCTTTTTTCTTCATAAGTTATTTAGTTTCCTTGACATCTTTGGGGTTATATCCCAACTTTATCACCAAGTACTCCAGTGACTTGATTCTAGTATCCTTGGCTAAGGATGAAATATTCTCTAATTTGAGATGGGACTATACATTATTTAGTGATACCTGTAATTTTGAAGTAGACATAACAATGTTAGTGAGTGTGGAATACATCATCTAACTTCTTTGTCTATGTAGGTCCATCTGGTCTATGGGATGAATATGTTGTGCATAAAAAGTGAAGACAAATTCCTTGTAATCTGCAGATGGCCTAGTAGCTGGCACTTTGGCTTCGAGAAATGCTATATGCATTATTCCCTTCTCTGAGTCAAATGTTGATAGTAATATGTCCTAAGAGACAATTGTTTCTTTCTAGAACTGTGCATAAGTAGAGGCTTTTAGCATTTCATTCCTTTGCTTAATTTCCTTGTATTTGGAAAATTAAATTGGGCTCAACAACGTCTTCAGCCAAATCTACTGCCTTTGGTGTCTCTGGAGGATCTTTGGAAGTGGGTCACAATGGTGATCCTATGAAGATATCATCCTCTTTGCTAGACACATGAGGACCTATCTTTACAATAGTTTGTTGTTCTTCTTTGTCCTACTGAAAAACATTTGCAAAGTTGGTTTTCTGCTTCTTAGTATAAACTAGGAAATCCTTTGCTCTTATTTCCATCTGTTAATTTTAAGTATGTTCTATGCTAGAGCAATTTATTTAATTTGTTTTTGCATATTAGCAATCACATTAGCATAAAGTAAACTGCAGAAAAAACATAAATATAAATCATAGAAGACAACCCAAGACAAGAAGACATAAGATGTGGTGCAAACCAGGGACAAAACCCACAATGTCTGGGGAAACCCTTGATCAATTCTTCTTTTATGTTCTTCAAAATTCAGCAGAGAAAGAGAGAGAGAGAGAGAATACATTTACAACAGAAGTCAACAATTTGACTTATCTAAATCTGAGCATAGATCATTTCAAATAATGATGAGATCAGTTGAAGACATTCTTCTTCAACTGATTCTCCAAGGTGATTCATTCACCTATCATCATGCTGCATCTAGTTCTCTTGTTGTACCATTGCATACTGCACCATACTGCACTAATCATGCTGCTCATGTCCATGATCTTATCCATCATCATGCTGCCCATACTCGTGTACATCATCATCATGATGTTGTTCTAATAGATGGAATTCTATCACTATTGTTCATTGTGATAGGGTTGCTATAGGTATGCCATTCTACCACTATTGTTTATCATGTTGCATCTTTACTTCATCATTCCTTCCGATGAGATCATCATGATGCACATTCGTATTAGAGCCATCAAGATCATAAGAACACATGAAGATCATTTCTTATATACTTACTGATCACCAAGTATAAGTAATATCCCTACAGATGACGAATGTCGAGATATATATAGTGATCTTCTATGCTATAATAGTTATGTAGAGAACGCAGTCCTTCTTCTTCAATCCCTAATCACTGCTGGCTTCTGGGTTCCATACATGACTTTGTTCTTCATATATGACATGTGTTCCATATATAAACTATGGGCTTCATATATTACAAGTGTTCCATATATAATCCAAACTGCAGGCTTCATGTATTACCTGCGTTCCATATATAATCCAACTGCGGGTTTCATGTATTATCAACATTCCATATATAATTGCGAGTTTTGTCCTTCCATTATAGCATATTCCTGTACATGGATCCCAAAGATGAAACCCAAGTTCTATTCCTTTCTTTAGCATATACATGTTTCCATTGATGAGTGTAATGAACAAGTGTATCAACGAATATATGAAAAGCATATCAATGTATCATTGACCAACGTAATGAACAACATATCTATTGTATGTGTCATGACTTGTGTATTAATCTTTATGCCCTGCGTATAAATGACTTCAAGAACTGCTTACAAATCTAAGAACATTACAACCTCTATTGATTGTGGTTTGATTACTGTGGCACCCTTGACAATGTATAACCATGAACAACGTATTACCATGACTGCATTGTACTGCGGCTAGGGCATTACCATAAGGCCAACGTATTAATCTTGGTGTCTCACTCCTTCTCCAAAAACCCAAGACATGGAGAGGAGGAGATCACTCAAGATGTGTGTTCAAATGACATCGAATCCTCATCTATTTATACCAAAAACATATAGGTTGAATAGACATGATGTTTGGGCTTCTAGAGCCTACATAAGAGCAGGTCGGCTTGATAATAATTACGTAATAAAAATAAATTCATATCTCCATAAATACTTATCAAAATCAGATGATATTTGGATCAATCCTACACCTCTCGATGAGATGGATCCAATAAAAATATCAACTGCCATAAACAAGTTGACCCACATGGAGTTTGGCCCTACTTGTCAATTTAACACTCCCTCTCAACTATGGAGAACTCCATCCATTGATCTATATGTCTTACTATACTATTTTTGTCATCAATGCATTTCACTGCTCTTCCCAGCACTGCTCAACTCTACTAAGATCTGTTGGCTCTGCTTTGATATGCTTAGCTTTGCTCTGCTTTGCTCAGCTCTGATGGCTCAACTCTACTCTGCTTAGTTCTGCTAGCTCTACTTTTCTCAGATCTACTATCTTTGCTCTACTCTGCTCAACTCTTTTGGCTCTGCTCTGCTCTACTGGCTCTGCTCTGCTCTGCTCAGCTCTGCTAGCTCTTCTCTCCTCAGCTCAACTCTATTGGCTCTGCTCTCCTCTGCTCAGCTATGATGGCTAAGCTCAGCTCTGCTGGCTCTGCTTTGCTCTGCTCAACTCGGCTCTTGCTCAGCTCTGTTGGCTCTGCTCTACTGAACTATGAAGAAGAAGTATTGATCGAGAATCTCTCATACCATTCTCCACTGACCCAAAGTCACTCTCAGAGTGCGTACCATTGGTCCTCGACCAGTCTCAACCAACCCAATGTCGGCGTCATAGTGGGTACCACTCCTACCATTGGTCCCAAACCAGTATCGCAGGCTCAGAGACTGTACCACTGGTCCCAGACCAGTCTCATCCGACCTGAATTTAGTGTCATAATATGTACCACTCTCACTGGTCTCAAACCAGTCCTGCACTGACACAAAGACAATCTCAGAGTATGTACCACTGGTCCCAGACCAGTCTGAGCTGACCCGAAGTCAGCGTCATAGTGGGTACCACTCTCCTTGGTCCTAGACCAGTCCTGCACTAACATGAAGTCAGTCTCAGAGTATGTACCAGTGGTCCTAGACCAGTCTCAGCCAATCCGAAGTCAGCGTCATAGTATGTACAACTCCTATCACTGGTCCCAGGCCAGTATCATTGATCCCAGATCAATGGAGTTCATCTTAGCATAAGGAGTATGGTAGATATAGTGATGCATCCATCAGTACTATTATGACCCCTAACTTCATTTCCCTACTCATTGATCAAATGAGAGGTACTTCCCATGAGTCCTAGATTGCATGGGTAGGATGCCTCGACAGGAGAACTTCATCAATCTTGTCCTTACAGGAGAACACATCAATCCTACTACAATCACCATGGAGAACACATCAATCCAGGCCTTGCAAGAGAACACATCATCTTGTTATAATCGCCATGGAGAACACATCAATCTAGGCCTCACAAGAGAACACACCAATCCTGCTATAATCGCCATGGAGAACGCATAAATCCAGGCCTCACAGGAGAACTAATAATCCTACTACACAAGAGAGTGAATCATCTTGTTCCACAAGAGAGCGAATCATCTTGTCCCATAAGAGACCGAACCATCTTGTTGTAGTGTGCACCACCAGGGGAGGGTGATCCACCCTGTGGTTGTATGTTGCTCTAGTAAGAACCGCAAGCCCTCAGAGATCCCAGAGCTCAATGTATGCAACATGAAAGACCCTTGTACAAGGGTTTCTTGACAACTCCATGTCGTTTTGGAAAATCACATATTAGATCTTTCCCCCCCGGGGCTTTGACAGGGTGTATCAACTTGTACATCATCTTAATGCATGGAGCCTCCTTGCTCATCGACTTACCATATCCCAGATAAGGTAGCATATGATTTCTATCTATTGGAGCAATCGACAAATACGAGATTCCTCAATAATCGAATCCCACCTCTGGTTGTTATAGAGAATCACAGTGGTATGTGTACAAATAGCTCACTGAAGAGCTTCCCCAACCAGGTAGCTTCATATGAGATCATACTCGTAGATATGTATCCAGTATCAGCAGTGCTTATGACAACCGACTTCTTCTTCCTGCTCATCCATGATATCGAAGCAGAATCCAAAGAGAAACAACACTAAGAAGTGCTCCAATGATCCTCCACACTACCTGCCCAATCAGCATTCGAACAATCATGCAGTTTCATATTTCTAGAAGTGTATCTCAATTCATGAGAGATTGTGTCTTGAAGACATCTCAGAAGATTCTTGGAACCAATCTAGTGAGGCTCAACCAAATATGAGCTCCTTGTGCTAACTGCAAAACATATGTTTGGAATCCAACTCTCTCTCACTTCTGCAAATGAGAGGGTCTGCACCTGTTAGAAATAGTTCATCCGCATAAGGTGTCAGTATGAGAGGTCTATCATCCACAGACTTCGGATAACGGTTTGGATTGGTTTCACTACTAGTGAATCTCAGCTTCATCAAAAAGCTATCAATCCTCTCATACTACACCCGAGGTGTTTTGCTTCAAGCCATAGAGGGCTTTCTTCCACCTGTATACATGAGATTCCCATTCATGAATCTCAAACTCCGCGGGTTGTTTCAAAACTATGGACTTGCTACATGAGGGGAATGGTCCTTTTTAAAGATTTTCCTTCAGTACATCTCAGACATGTACTTTCATGATCCTTTTGAATTCAGGCTTCCCACTCACCATCTGACTCACAGACCTCCGGTGCTATGTGTCAATGGACATGGTCCCTAGTGGACTTCCTATAACTTAATACAACCCCTAACTCAAAATAAATTTTGAAAATTCTATTTTGAAACATGTACCTTTCCATCGATGAATGCCACCTTAAAACCTTCAACTTCCATTCCTGGGGTTCCTTGCTTCTTTGAAGAGTCGGCCGTGTCCTAGATGACCTGCAACTCTGCCATTCAAACACTCCTTCACATAAGGGCTGAACTTAACCAAGACATCTACCTTTCCTTCCACCCTTAGATCCAAACTTCTGAATGAAGTGATCTTTAGGTAGGCCATCAGAAGTTCCGTTGCACCATTTTGATAATATGCTCTGCTTCAACTACACCCTTTGTGAAGAATCAAGAACCCATTGTTCTTTTTGTCTTGTCCCAACTGTCTTTGGTGATTGCTCTTTCACTCTTCTTGGGCATTGTCTTCACCTTGTGAATAATTAAGAACCCATTGATCCTTTTGTCTTGTCCCAACTGTCTGTGTTGATTTCTCTTTCACTCTTCTTGGGCATTGTCTTCACCTCAGCTCCGATACCATGTTAATTTTAGGTATGTTCTATGCTAGAGAAATTTATTTAATTTCTTTTCCATATTAGCAATCACATAAGAATAAAGTAAACTACAGATAGAACATAAATATAAATCGTAGAAGACAAACCAAGACAAGAGGATACAAGATGTGGCACAAGCCAGGGACAAACCCCACAATGTGTGGGGAAACCCTTGATCAATTCTTCTTTTATGTTCTTCAAATTTCAGCAGAGAAAGAGAGAGAGAGAGGTAATAAATTTACAATAGAAGTCAACACTTTGACTTATCTAAATATGAGTATAGATCATTTATAATAACGATGAGATTAGTTGAAGACATTCTACTTCAACTGATTCTCCAAGGTGACTCCTTCACCTATCATCATGTTGCCTCTAGTTCTCTTGATGTACCACTGCATACTGCACTAATCATGTTGCTCATGTCCATGATCTTATCCATCATCATGCTGCCCATACTAATGGACATCATCATCATGTTGGTGTTCTAACACATGGCATTCTATCACTAATGCTCATTGTGATAGGGTTGCTATAGGTATGCCATTCTACCATTGTTGTTTATCATGCTGCATATTTACTTCATCATTCCTTCCACTGAGATCATCATGATGCACATTCATATTAGAGCCATCAAGATCATAATAACATACGAAGATCATTCCTTATATACTTATTGATCACCAAGTATAAGTCATATCCCTATAGATGACGAATGTCGAGATATATATAGTGATCTTCTATGCTATAATAGTTATGCAGAGAACGTAGTCCTTCTACTTCAAACTCTAGCTGCTACTGGCTTGCGGGTTCCATACATAAGTGTGTTCTTCATATATGACCTGCATTCTGTATATAAATTGCGGGCTTCATATATTACAAGTGTTCCATATATAATCCAAACTGCGGGCTTCATGTATTATTTGTGTTCCATATATAATCCAACTGCAGGCTTCATGTATTATCTGCCTTCCATATATAATCCAACTACAGGCTTCATGTGTTATCTGCGTTCCATATATAATCCAACTATGGGCTTCATGTATTATCTGTGTTCCATATATAATCCAACTACAGCTTCATGTCTTATCTATGTTCCATATATAATTGTGATTTCTATGCTTCCATTATAACATATACCTGTACATGGATTCCAAAGATGAAACCCGAGTTTTGTTCCTTTCTTTAGCGTATACATGTTTCTATTGACCAGTGTAATGGACAAGCATATCAACGTATATATGAAAAGCATATCAATGTATCATTGACCAATGTAATGAACAGCGTAGCTATTGTATGTGTCATGACTTGTGTATTAATCTTTATGCCTTGTGTATAAATGACTTCAAGCACTGCTTACAGATCTGAGAACATTACAACCTCTATTTACTATGGTTTGATGACCATGGCACCCTTGACAATTTATAACCATGAACAACATATTACCATGACTGCATTGTACTGCGGCTAGGGCATTACCATAAGGCCAGCGTATTACTCTTGGTGTCTCACTTCTTCTCCAAAAACCCAAGACATGGAGAGGAGGAGATCACTCAAGATGTGTGTTCAAATTACATCAAATCCTCATCAATTTATACCAAAAACATATAGGTGGAATAGACATGACGTTTGAGCTTATAGAGCCTACATAAGAGTTGGTTAGCTTGATAATAATTACATAATCAAAATAATTTCATATCTCCATAAATACTTATCAAAATCGGATGATCTTTGGATCAATCCTACACCTCTCGATGAGAGGGATCCAATAAAAATATTAGCTGCTATAGATAAGTTGACCCATATGTAGTTTGGCCCTAGTTGCCAATTTAACATCGTCATTGGGGAACATTCTCCTTCTCTTGCTCTCTTCTCTTGTTTCTCTTTAGATATGGATGTTTGAGTGGTTTTAGTAGAGAGAACCTACTTGTCTGCCTCATGCAATGTTTTTTCCACCCATTGAGTCTGGTTCATGTATTGCTCCATTTCTAGTCGAGGAGCATGTGAATAAGGTCTGTTATTTTTCTATGCCCTTATCATTGAGATCAAGCCAAAAGGCTCATAAGTCGAGGTGAAACTCAATTTAAAATTCATTTGCTTCAGTAGCAAATCAACTTCCTTACCAGCTGATTTGGTATTGTAGATAAAAGGTCCCACTTTGGCTTTAATCTTGAACTAGGCCTTCTTCTTGGCTTTCACAAAATGTAGGTCATCCATCTAAGTCATATGCCGAATGTACTCTAATGAGAAAAGTCTCACAGGAACAAATTTGGGCAGTTTGTAAGGTGGCATCTCACACCCATATATTCGAATTTCTGTGTATGTCTAGTAAAGATACCAATCCCCTATATTTACTTGATCACTGAGATGTAGAATATTTTGAATGTCTTCACTTATACTGGGCTCCACATCACTATGTAGGATACATACCACTATATATAAGAACTGGTCCAAAAAGTCTATGAAAGAGAATTATGTGGAATTCCTTCTCACCAAGGATGTCCATTATATGACTGATTGAGAATTTCCCTCCTCATCCATATTCTTCAAGGTGAAATGGAATATGTCTACTTGTTGATGAATAAACATGTACACTAAAACATAGGATTATTTGAAAGCTTCCTCTATAGAAAATATGAAAAACTGATCATGCATAGCCTCTACAATAAATTGACTATAATTGGAAATAAATGTTTTCTCACCAGTGGTGAAAACTGATAAGAAGCCAACGATGGCCTCATCAACCCATTGGTCAGAGTGATAACTAAGAATGTAATAAATGACATAATCTTATTAGTTCCCTCACAGAATAAGGAAGATGAATATGGAGGATTGGTTTTCGGTAATTGGGCATCTTCAGGTAGAAAAATTTCAAAGATCTTGGATCTCTTGGGAAAAGTTAAATTTTTGTAGAGCTCTGTGAGAGAGTCTACTAATAATGACTTAGCTAACTTTCAGATAGTTACCAGGAGCATTTGAGCAATGGCTTCAGCTGTGATACTGATCAAAACTTCACTATTGCGACTTATGATAGCTCTATGAGAGGGGACCTAACTCAATTTGGGTCAAGAAACAAACTTAGGGAAGAAATGGGTTTGTGGGAACATAAATTGATGTAGGCAGATTAATTTCATTGTTTTGGTAAAGGAATTTTTGTTTTAACCAACTGTGAAGTTTGAACAAGTCAAATTCATAGTTGGTTTCAACAATTTTATATTTAAGGTCTAACAAAGGTACATGGTCTATGTCTACAGGTGAGGGCAACATAGGGTTGTCTTCTAGCTTCTTTCCCTTTTCTTTGGGGATTTTATTTTGGGAGGCATGATGAATTGCTGAAATTAGGAAAGGTCACAAATTACTTGGAATAGGAACACAATATAAAGATGTTGAACTCGAATCTTGATGACAGTCTTATACAATAATGGCTGGGCAATTCAAACGGTCGTTGTGTGGCTTAATAATTTGTAATGGGCCATTGATCATACAACACGGTGAAGGAAAGGAATTCTATGTTTTCTGATTATTATATAGAGTAATTTCATAATTACCTTTAATCTAGTTACCATTAATGAGGAGTAGGTCCATTGCACGTGAGTGGAAGGTAGTTAATGCCACAACCACTTGTTGACATGGTGAGAGGGGTGCTAGGTGGCGTCATAGAATTGGGAGGAAGTAAGTCATTGGAATGAGTTTTAAAAATTTGGAGTAGTCATGGGAGTGGGGTCTGTGAGGGTGAGGTGTTAGAGAGCACATGGAGGGAAGGTTGGGAGAGGAGGTTGATGTGGCAGGTCATGAGTGGAAGTGGCGGAAAGTCAGCAACAGGAGACTTTTCAGAGGGTGGGGGCCACGATGAGAGGAATGTGGTGGGGGGTGTGAAACATCGAGAGGGTGCCATGTAGTAGGAGTTTCAGAACCCCCATGGAAAAGTGGATTTGAGCTTGGGGGGCCCGAAAACCTTCCCCTACCTTTGATCCGGGGGGGCATGTTCTGAGTCGTTCGTTTTCTTATAAAGTGCTATATTGGGCTAAAATACATATTTCCAACTTTATTATAAGCACATTAAATCGCGATTAACACTTACTTAAGGTAAGGTTAATAAAAAACTAACTTTCCCTAAAACTTATTCAGAAACAACTCCATGTTGCATTTGAACTAGCATAGCACACTTTTACTCATTTTTCCTATCATTAATCATGATTAAACCAAGTGATTAACTTATTCACTAACCTAACATATTGATTCCTAGGATAATCATGATTAAATAGTGTGATTAGCCCAAATCATTTCTAATTTTCCTATTTACCAAGTTGCATTTAGACAAGATGCACACTTTATTCAAAATTTCTAAATGTAAACTTATGCAATATTGATTTTTCTTGGTGGCATTTAGATTTTCTCACCTAGGGGGACATTGTTTTTTGTTTTTTTATTATTTTCCTTTCATTTCTTTATTCTATTGTTTTTTTCCCCTACAATTTATTTTATTTTTCTTTTTTCTATGTATATATTTTTTTATTCTTTTGGAAATAAATTTCAAACATGAAATGTTATTTACATTTTTCAAACATATAATCACCAAATAAAAGTAACTCCTATGAAATATAGGACCCTAACAGTGGCTCCAATGGGGATGGCATTCTCCTTGTGATGTGCCAAGACCACCTTAGATTCAACAACCTTGGTCCATTGGCCATGCTACAAATATCTTCCAACTGAATTGTTTCACTTGTCTTTGATTCATACCTATGGTAACACATCGAATAGAAGCTCAGGGCCTTCATTACAGGCTTCAACTTTTGCTGATAGCCACCTTCACTCTTGAAATATAAAAGTAAAATGGTATTTTACAATGGTGATGAATGAATTGTCTTACTCCGATGGGAAATAATTCTTAAGATTCCTTCCATTCAATTGTCCACCTGGAATCTCTTCTCCATTCAAATTGATTGACATAAATGCATTGTTTCCCCTGAAAGCTTCAATCTTAAAAGGCACTTTTCATAATTTGTCAAATTTACCATGTTTTCCTTCATCCTCATTTGTGGAATCCCATTTCAAAATAAGATCATTGAGTTGAAAATCATATGCCTTAGTCCTTCTATCATAAATCCTTTTGATATTTTCTTGGGTGACTTGGGATTTATGATTGACTTCTTCCCTTGACGGTTGTAATAGAATAGTTTGGTTTATCCTTCTTTGCATGTCATTGGTCTCCACCTGAGCTTATTGAAGAAGTTTTAACATTGGAATTCCCAAAGAAGTTCGGAAAGAAACATTTTTCCCATACACTATTTGGAATGGTGACATTCCAATGGGTTTCTTGGAAGTAACTTTGTCTACCCAGAGTGCATTGATTAATTTTTTGTGCCATGAATTTTTGTTCTCCGACAATAATTTCTTAATAATGTTAACCAAACTCTTATTTTAGGGCTCAGCTAACCTATTCCCTTAAGGGTAATAAGTAGTATAGTGCCCTAACCTGATGTGATATTTGTTACATAAATATATCATCTTCTTGGAATTGAAAGAAACAACATTGTCAGTTATGATTTTATGAGGGAAACCAAACCTAGAATGTATATTTCCTTCTAGAAATTGATGATAACAGAGTGAGCAACTTGTTTAGTGGGAATGGCTTCTATCCACTTAGTAAAATAGTCTATTGCTGTCAAAATACATTTGTTTTGGCTTGGGGAACTAGGGTGAATTTCACCAATGAAGTCTAAACCTCATTGTTGAAAATGGAATTCTATTGAAATTGGTTTCAAAGGTAGAGGTAGGAACTTTCTTTTACCTTCAAATACTTGGAATTTATGGTAGGAGGTGACCTTTTTATGTACATCAAAGAATAGGGTTTGCCAATAAAAACCAGCTCTAAGGATTTTATTGGTTGTAGATTTCCAATATAGATAGCCACCACAGTCTCCTTGATGAAATTCTTCAAGCAAACTGTCTGATTCACCTTTCAACAAACACTTTAGTAACATTCCTCTAATATATTTCCAATATAAATTATTTTCAATAATGCATAATTTCAAAGATTTCATTTTAAGGAACTTTTCCTCAGTTTTAGTTAAACTACGAGGAGCATATATGTTTTGTAAAACAAAAATTATGCCAGCATACCATGGTGATGTGTTGAAAACTTCTGAGATTAGTGGAGTCACCTTCTCTTCATATTCTTCTAATTATGTAATAAAATTGATGTCTAACACATTATAATTGGACTCTGCCATGAGTTTTGCTAACCCTTGACCCTTGATAAGTTTTGTTGCTCCGATTTCAATATCATATTCTAGAATGGTGGAAATCCATTTGCACCTTCTGCCATATGGATCTGTTTGAGTGAGTATGTCCTTGACAACCACACTAGGGACAAAAGCAATAATATGTGAGTGAAAAATATATACCCTAAAACCTTCATTTCCTTAACCAATGGAAATGCTCATTTTTCCAAGATGTTGTATTTCAACGATGCATCTCTCAATGTTCTGTTGAAATAGGCAATTGGTTGTTCATGTCTTTCAACATTCTTTTCCAACAACACAACTTCTATTGTATGATCAAATGCAAAAGAGAATACCATGAAATCTTTAGTAAAATCAGGACTTATTGAAATGGGTGCAGTTGTTAAATATTTCTTTACCTTAGTGAAAGAATCCTTTGCATCATTATACTATTTAATTTTAGTATCCTTCTTTAACATGTTTGTTATTTCTTTCAAGATTTTAGCCAAATTTGATATAAATCGCTAAAGGAAGTTTATTTTACCAGTAAGGGATTGGACCGGTTTCTTGTTCCTAGGGGGAATCTATTTTCAATATTGCCTCCACTCTGCTAGGTTGAATTTCTATTCCATCCTTCGAAACGATATGTCATAGTAGTTTTCCCTCTTCTAAACCAAATAATGTTTTCCTAAGGTTAAGCAGATACCAAATTTTCTACATTTATCGAAAACTCTCCTTAAATGGAGCAAATGTTCCTCATATGTCTTTGAGATGACAATGATATTGTATAAGTAAATGACTATAAACCTACCTAATTCATCTACAAAGGAAAAATCCGTTGCTCTTTCGAATGTAGCTCCAACATTCATTAGACCGAAAGGCATTTTCACTTACATGAAAGTATCTGAGGGTGTTGTAAATGTTGCTTTCTCTTCATTATCAAGATGTAAATAATGTAAACTTTGAAATGCGAACTGATACTATTACCCATTTTGTAGAGATAGCAAAAAAGTGACCCGATTTTGAAAAGGGGTGATGCAGAACACACATGTTTTTTTTAGAGCATAGTTTTTGGCACTATAATTTTTTTTTATGCACATTGCGTTTTAGAATGGTAGTGATTTTGATGTTGATTTAAAAAAGTGGTAATTCTACTCCAAACCCTTTTTTTAAAAGACTTTTTTTTTACTTTCAATTTTCTAATGTATGAAATGTAAATAATTATTTTCTAAATTTAATAATTTTTGAAGTAGTCTTCTTCTTCATATTTTCTTGTTTTTATTTTAATTCTTTTTTTTTTGTAGTGAGGTTTTTATTGTTTTGCATATTTAAAGAAGAAGTTCAATATTTTGAATTTTTGATATTCTATATATTTTTATACATTGTTAATTAATTTTTCATCCACATGAAATAATTGTCTCTAAAAAACAATATTTTCTAAGAATTGACATAAAAATAATCATTTTTAACATAAATATAACTAGAAATGACATGTCAAAATAATAATTTTTATAGGAAATTTTTAACTAAAAATGGTTAAATAATAGTTTTGTTTTTATGAATTTCATGTCAAAAAAATAATAATAATCACTTTTTTTTTTCAAAAAATAATGATTAACTTAAAAATTAATGCAAAAATCACATAATACAAATATTGAATGCATAACAACCTTAATTGAGTGTATATACTTCTTGTAAAATGTCAAAGTGAAAACATTACAATTATAACTAATTAATAGTTACAGGAAATTAGCTTAATTTCCAAGCATAACTTAAATCAACAATGTCACAGAATCCAAACTCTTCGTCCTCTAGAGTTTCATCATTGTTTTCTTCCACAATATTTTTTTATTCATTTTGCTCATTTTCCTCTTCTAATGGATCTTTGATGTCTGCAAATCTTCCAATGTATGCCTTTCCAATCATTTCCTGTAATGGTTGTTGGGGTTCCTCTGCCTTTTTTTCCACATGTGATTCACTAAAGTCCCATTTCTTCAACTCAATTTCTTGCATTGCATTTGGAAGAAATTGAAGAGCATTAATTCTTTACTGAATGAAATTGCACTGTATTGGATCTTTTTCAATTGCAATGCAGTTTCTTCCTTTTTGAAGGCAACATGCTAGTGTTGTACCTAATTATTAAGCACAAAAGAAATAATGAAGTAAATTAGTACAATGACATATTAATTAAGAAATAACATATTGAAATTCAATTCCATATAATAAAACTTACCCAAGCCAGAAAATAAATCTAGAACCTAATCTCTTTCATTTGAACATATGTCTATAAGATAGTTAATTAATAACCGTGGTTTTTCATAAATGTTAACTATTTCTCCTTTTGTTTCTTTGTCTTCATATGTTAGTTTTCTCACAACAACATCATAAGTCAATATTTGGCTACGACTCTTTCCATCTACCCGATTAAAAATCATGGACATACAGCTATCATCTTTTTCCCAACTATCAATATGGATGAACTCACAATCATTTATAAATAGTTGATCTTCACGATTAAAAAGATTTGACTTTTTCCTGTAACATGAAATAGTAAAAGTTCAATTAACTTGTACATAAATGAATTTTTCAACATTAATCAAATATACATTTTAAACGTCTTACCATGCAAGCTGCATCCTTGAATTTGTTTTCCCTTTGAAGCTTGCCAATAACATTATCAATTGTGTGTCTGAATGAAATGTCACAAATCTCCATAATGGTGATGACGCGACTTCTAGAAATCCTGCAACCACTTTACTCAGAGCTTGATAAGTATAAGGGTCACTATCATAGTCAATGTTTGGAATATTGAAACCATGGGGAATATTTGCAATAACTAGGGCATAATTCATTTTAGGTATGAGTTTAGCAATGTCTTCACAGTCGCCTTGTATTACTTGATATTGAATAGTGTCTAGCCCATTCCAAATGAAATGAGTAAGAGTTGGATCAAGTTCAACATTCTTAATACGTTGCTTCTTCAATCTTTCGATCTTTATTTTTTCAATAAAGGCTCTGAAACTAAATGGTGCTCCATTATCATCCTTCTTCATCTTTTATAAAATAAACAAATATATGTGTAAGTTATAAATTAAAAGTAGTACACAGATGAATAAAAATGAATGTATAAATCAACATACCTTTTTAAATGCAAGATATATTTTTTTTTAATGTTGATGTAGAACTTAAATATGGATAGTTGCGTACAACATCATCCCAACTATCTTCATTCAACAATTAAACCATTTGTTCTTGAATTTTCATATAAACTTTGTGACTGCATAGATAAAGTAAAAAAAGTTAATATAATGATATGTATAACAAATAATACCAAGAACAATATGTTATATTTAAAAGAAAATTATAATCTAGAAATAAATAAAAACAATTCAACAAACTTACTTTTGAAATTCCTTAGACATTTCCTCCAATGGTAATTCCCCTGACTTCACACGAGATAATATTGCTTTGATAATTTTTTCATCCTTCACTCCTTGTAATTCTCTCCAAGGTGTGATAGTCATATCTTCTAGAAGTTGCTTCATTTCAGGACTTGATTTACTGTTGCTACATATCAATGGCTTAGACTTTTTGACCTTCTGGTTTTTGATGCCAATGTTTTCCCACATGCTAAAAATCTCATTAATAAACTCCCATATCTCTCCAGTTCTAAATGCCAATTGGAAAATGTTATCAACACCTTTGAATAAATCACTAAATTTGCTGCCTTTGCCACCTTTTGAATTGACTTTCTCTTCAATTGGATAGCCTATTTCCATACAACATTCCTTTCGAAAATCTACAATAACATTTATCCTATCCCCACCACATTTTTTTTCAAATTCACTATGAGCAAATCTAACCATTTGGATGAAAGTCATAAACATCCTATATTCATTATTTGAATTATGATCCCATGCCACTAACTTTGCTTCTGTATCTGATAAACCAGCATAAATGATACATTTCATTGTTTGAAAACGTAGGTTATTGGGATATTCCTCCATCAATTGTCTTTGAGCTTCTACAGAATGGTTCCCCCCAAGCACATAATAATTGTATTCAAAACATTTTGACTTATCAAATGCTTCTTTGTGGGAACTTGAACTGGATCAACAAGAAGCACATAACTAACCACATGAGCATATGGATTGTACCTCATCAATGTCTTCAAGTTGTGAACATGCAGATGATGTGGTTTTCTAATTTGATATTGACATTGTCTTTCACTTGCCTTATAGATTTGTGTGACATTAAGCTAAAATGTACGACCACCCTCAATTAAGTTTCTGTTTGTCATATTATGTCGAATGGAATTTTGTTTTGTTTTGATAATGCCATCCTCTAAATCAACTCCTGGTGTAATGATTTCTCTGTTTTCTTTTGAAGTTTCACTAGGTTCTTGAATGTTGGTAATGACCACCTCAATATCTTTGGTAATGACTACCTCAAAATCTTCAACTTTACTTTTCTTCTTCATAACATTCTCATCATTAACTGTAACAGATTTATTCTTGGGCATTGTTACTTTTGGTATTTTACGGCTCTTCTTAGTTCCAATGTCATCTTTAGTAATGACAACATATTCTTCACTCCCAATTTCAACTTCCTCGTCTTCAAAAGTAACTTGTCTACCCTTGCTAGATTTATCCACTAGGCTTCTTTTTCTTCTTCTTCTTCTTCTTCTTCCTTTTTTTTTTTTTTTTTTTTTTTTTTTTTTTTTTTTTTTTTTTTTTTTTTTTTTTTTTATCCCTTGGATGTAGTTTTGTAGCATCATCAATTACTACATTTTTTTTGTTTACCATATCTTCTTCTGACACTGAGTAGAAACTGCTGACAACTTTCATAATATCATGCTCTATGAAATGAATGTCTCCCAACCTAATTGAACAACTTTCAACAAAATTCTACCAAACAAAATATCATATGTCAATAAAAACAAAGTTAAAAAAATATAGTGAGACAATTACAAGAACACAAAGCACAAATATAAATAACAATACTTACAATAATTTGTTTCATCTCATTTATGATTTGTTTACACAACTTTGTAGATACCTCTCTCGTGTCATACAATGAATATGATAATTGGTATTTAATCCTTTCATGTGACTTGGGGCGGTTTTGTAAGTATGTAAACAACTTCACTGTCCGATACCGAACACATGTCTATGACTCTTCCCATCATGTCATAAATTCCATTATCATTAGGTATATCAATATATAGATATATCTGCACATTTTGGCTTTCTGTTTCTTTCACATACCAGATTTTTGATGGAAGTCTCACTTCTTTCGATTTCTTCCAGTATGAAATCATCTTCTTATCATTTGAGGCACTTGAAAGATTTGTAGCCATTAGCTCAGGTGGAGTTCGTTCACCAATATTTTTTGAAGATCCATCTTTAAAAGTCTTTGGTCCAGAAATATTCACATAAATTTTCTTTGATGCCATTTTCCTAAAAAAAGAAACACATAAATCAGTGAATGATGAAAACATATTAACTTAAATTAACAACGAAAATGATAAATGATATTTAATTTTATAAATCATAACGATTTCGAAAAAAATAAATTAAAAAATACATCACCATGTCACCGCCCCCTTAAAATCAACTAGCTAATCAAGCCAGTCATTGGGTTTGGCCCCTTAACCCACCATAGTGGCCCAACCATTGCCCTCCACCCATCCTCGGCTGGTGCCACCCCGACGGCTCGCCACCTCGCGGGTGTGCGGGCGCGCAGGCGTGGCATGGGGGGTGCCACCCTAGTAGCCTGCGTCGCCTTGCCACCCTAGCGTCCCCCCCACCGCACCACTCGGTAGCCTGTGTCGCCTCGCCACCCCACAGGCGGGTGGGTCGTCGGGGTGGCGCGGGGGGCGGGCTACGATAGCCTCCCCCCGCACCACCCTAGCAGCCCGCCCACTCGCAGGGTGGCGTGGGGGGAAGCTGCGATAGCCCCTCCTGCGCCATCCCGGTGGCCGGCTCGCCTGTGGGTTGGCAAGCCACCGTGTTGGCGCGAGAGGGGGGGTTGCCATAGCCTCCCCCCACGTGGTGGCGGGGTGATTCCGAAAATCGCCCTGCCACCTTACGGGCGGGTGGGCTAGCCATCCCCATCGCCCCTAACCTACAGGCTTGTTTGGCTGTCGTGAGAATTACGCGGCCCGTTTGGTCGTTGTGAGCTTTACCGGGCCCACCATGCCCACAACAGACGTAGTGGGTAAATTTGGAGAGCAAAAAGTTTTAATTAAAAAAAAAAATTCTACTTCATTAAACTTATTTAATATTAAAATTTGCAAGGAAAAAAATTAACTAACCTTTCAATTGTGAGAATTCCCCATTGAATATGTTATTGATAACAATGTAGCTGCTCCATAAATTCACTCCAAGTCTTTCAACGAACCTTAGAAAACCTTGATGTGATGTGAGTGGTAGTGGTAATGGAATTTATTATATAGGTGAAATTACGAAAACGTTTTACCATACGGTTAATGTGGGATTAATCTGTTTTAAAAAAAAATTAACATGTTAATTTTTTATGGCGATATAGGAAACTATGATAAAGCGAATATTATGGAATCGTTTTACAGTGGGGTGAATTTGGGATTAATCTGTTTTAGAATGTATTATAAAAATTAAAAAAAAATTCAATTGTTTAGTAATATTATATACTTTAACTATTAAAATAATTTAGGTAAAAGTTTTAGTTTACAATTTTAACTTTAAAGATTTATTTGATAAAAAAATTTAGATTACATTTTTCAATAAATTGTAGAATAAAATAATGAAGGGAAATAAATCTAACAAAATTTTTGGAGAGAAATATTTTGGGAAATTTTCATTCTCTAAGCTATATAATATCTTTAGGAGACTCTGCATTTGTATCATTCAACCTCTTCTATTTGAAAGGGATGGATTCTCCTGATAATGAAGTTTCGCTTTGTACAACATCAACATCTTCATCGCGTAACAACTCTATTCATATTGATGAATATAACGGAAATTCTTCCACTATGAATAGAAAGTCAATTCTTCCACTTAGTCCTAATCCTAGGGACTATGAGAGCAGCATTGATGAAAGAGGGGATGGAGAATTTCAAATAAATAAAGAGTCATAGATTCCGCTTAGTCATAATTCTAAGGACTATGACAGCAACAATGATGAAAAGCATGATGATGAATTTCAAAAGAATGGAGTGTCACGGTGTCCACTTAGTCCTAATCCTATGGACTGTGAGAGTAGTAGTGATGAAGATCATGATGATGAATTTCAAAAGAATGGAGTGTCACGGTGTCCACTTAGTCCTAATTCCAGGGACTATGAGAGGAACAGTGATGAAGAGCATGATGATGAAGTTCAAAAGAATGGAGTGTCATTGTGTCCACTTAGTCCTAATTCTAAGGACTATGAGAGCAGCAGCGGTGAAGAGCATGATAACGAAGTTCAAAAGAATGGAGTGTCACGGTGTCCACTTAGTCCTAATTCTAAGGACTATGAGAGCAACAGTGATGAAGAGCATGATGACAAATTTCAAAAGAATGGAATGTCACGGTGTCCACTTAGTCCTAATTCTAAGGATTATGAGAGCATCAGTGATGAAGAGCGTGATGACAAATTTCAAAAGAATGGAGTGTCACGGTGTCCACTTAGTCCTAATTCTAAGGACTATGAGAGCAGCAGTGATGAAGAGCATGATGACAAATTTCAAAAGAATGGAGTGTCACGGTGTCCACTTAGTCCTAATTCTAAGGACTGTGAGAGCAACAGTGATGAAGAGCATGATGACAAATTTCAAAAGAATGGAGTGTCACAGTTTCCACTTAGTCCTAATTCTAAGGACTATGAGAGCAGCAGTGATGAAGAGCGTGATGACGAATTTCAAAAGAATGGAGTGTCACGGTGTCCACTTAGTCCTAATTCTAAGGACTATGAGAGCAACAGTGATGAAGAGCGTGATGACGAATTTCAAAAGAATGGAGTGTCACAGTGTCCTCTTAGTCCTAATTCTAAGGGATATGAGAGCAACAGTGATGAAGAGCGTGATGATGAATTTCAAAAGAATGGAGTGTCACAGTGTCCTTTTAGTCCTAATTCTAAGGGCTATGAGAGTAGCAATGATGAAGATTGTGATGAAAAATTTCAAAAGAATGGAGTGTTACAGTGTCCTCTTAGTCCTAATCCAATGGACTATGAGACCAACAATGCTGGAGAGCATGATGACAAATTTCAAAAGAATGGAGTGTCACAGTGTCCACTTAGTCCTAATTCTAAGTACTATGAGAGCATCAATGATGAAGAGTGTGATGATGAATTTCAAAAGAATGGAGTGTTACGGTGTCCTCTTAGTCCTAATTCTAAGGACTATGAGAGCAACAGTGATGAAGGATAGGATGACGCACTTCGTCCTAATCCTAATGACTATAAAGGCAGCAGTGACAAAGGACAAGATGTAGCATTTTCAATAAGTAAACAATCACATTTTTGACATAGTCCTAATTCTATGGACTATGAGAGTGTAGAAATTTTGAATAATTTAACACATATTCAATGGAGATTATCCTGATCATGTACTATTGCGGAAAACATACACAATACATAAGCTCCTCTACGTTGATCATCAATATAGCAGCATCAATAACAATAAAGCATCAAGAGCATTCACACATTAACACAGTATGTATCCCGGGGAAAGCATCTCGCTAAAAACCCCAACTATCTGTATATTA